>JZKD02S1103015.1:0-13052 GCA_000966675.3 Picea glauca
TGATTTGATTTCGATTGCTTCAATTGAAAAACAAAAATGGTTATATACAATGAATGGAAAGGGTGAAAATTCCTTTAAGCAATATAATGCTTGAGAAACCTGCCATTCATAGGTCCTCCACCAACGAGATATTCATTGGGTTCCTGTAGCAGATAGGCATTATTTCCATGGTATGCCACAATTTTGAAAGGTCCCAACTACAGATGGTCAAATTTCCCATGCTTTCCTCTGTCTTCATTCCTGACATCCCATTTCAACACCAAATCCCCCACTTTGAAATCATCTTCCTTAGTATGCCTGTCAAATTTTTTTTTAATCCTGTCTTGGTGTAGTTGAGAGTTGTTGAAGGCTTTCTCTCTTGTTTGCTGGACATTGATTTGTTCATCTGTTCTCCTTTGAGTGGTATCTGGTTCAACATCTTTCTCCTGTAGCAATCTCATCACTAGTAGTCCTAATGAAGTAGGAAAAATTGCCTTTGTGCCATACACAATCTGGAAGGGTGAAGTGGCAATAGACCTTTTAGTAGTGATTCTGTCAGCCCACAGTGCATGGATAAGATTCTTGTGCCAAGACTTTTTGTTATCTTGCAATAGTTTTTTGATAATTATGGTCAAGATTTTATTGGATGACTCAACCAAGCCATTACCTTGAGGGTAATAAGATGTGGAATGGCCAAGAGTTATATTATAATCATTGCAAAATTTTTCCATCATTTTGGACGTAAATGCTGCTGCATTGTCTGTAATGATTTTGATTGGACAACCAAACCTAGACAAAATATTGTTTTCAAAAAACTGAATGATAATAGTATCCGTGGCTTGCCTGGTAGGAACTGCTTCAATCCACTTGGTGAAATAATCTGTGGCTACCAGTATCCATTTATGCTGAGCTGAGGACTGTGGATGAATTTCTCCTATGAAATCAATGCCCCATTGTCTAAAAGGTGCTTCAAATGAGATAGGATTAAAGGGAAAAGGCTGCAGTTTTCTCTTCCCATAAAAAAATTTGCATTCATGACAGTTTGAAACTTCTTTGTAAACATTAGAAAAAATGCTAGGCCAATAGAACCAACCCTCAATATCTTGTGCACAATATTTTTCCAGTAATGGTTCCCTCCACAATCACTTTTATGAAACTATCTGATGGTATTTTATACTTCTCCCTCTAGTAAACAACTCAACAAGATTCCTCTTGGATCCTTCCAATATAGAGATTTATTTAGAATACAAAACTTTGTTTCTTTTAGCTTCAAAAAACTGGCCTTGGTTTTGCTCAATTCATGAGAAGCTTGTGAATTCCTCAACACATAAATAATGTCAGCATACCATGGGGAGTCAAGAAATTTTTTGGATACTCGAGGGGCCTTTTCTTCTTTTGAATCCACTGACAAATCAACAATGGAATTAATTCCCAAGAGTTCACAATTTGTCTGTGCCATCAACTTTTCAAGTCCCTGCCCCTTGATCGACTTGGTAGGTTTGATATGAAGGTCATAATCCAACAACACAACTATCCACTTGCCCCTTCTTCCCTCAGGATCAGGCTGAGTTAAAATGTCCTTCACAAAACTGCTAGGTACATAAGCAATGGTATGAGAATGCAAGATATAAAATCTAAACTCCTTCAGGGCCTTGACTAGTGCATATGTCTGCTTCTCCATGATATCATACTTCAATGGGGAATCCCTCAATGTCCTGCTATAATGTTATAGGCCTCTCAAAATTCTGTTCATCTTTTTGTAACTAGACACCAACAATGGTGTGCTCTGAGGCAAAAGAAAACAATATAATGTCTTTTGCAAAATTAGGACTGGCTAGCATTGGGGCTTTGGTTAATGCTACTTTAATATCTCAAAGGATTTTCTTGATTCAAGGGTCCACTTTATCTCACTTCCTTTCTTGAGCATGTTAGTGATATGATTTATGATTTCAGCTAGGTTAGGGATGAATCTTCTCAGAAAATTTACTTTCCCCAGGAAACATTGAACTTCTTTTTTGCTTTTGGGTGTGCCAATTTTTAGGATTCCCTCAACTCTGCTAGGATCTATCTTTATTACCCCCTTTAAAATAATGTGACCAAGCAACTTCCCTTCTTCCATTCCAAAATTAGACTTCTTGGGGTTTAATGAAATGCCAAACTTCCTACATTTTTGAAAATTCCTTCTTAGATGTTTAATATGTTCTTCATCAGAAACTGAATATACAGTGATATCATCTAAGTAAATAACAATAAATTTATCTTTTCATCGGTAAAATCTATATCCATATCCCTTTGAAATGTTGCTCCTACATTCATGAGCCCAAAAGGCATCTTGGCATACATGAAGGTGCCCCATGGTGTTGTGAAGGCTGTCTTTATCTGATCATCATGGTGTACCATGATTTGATTGTACCCAGAGAAACCATCCAACATTGATATTTTTTGATAACCAACCACTTTCTGTAGAAAGTGATCCATCTTAGGCAGTGGGTAATTTTCCTTGAGAGATACCCTGTTCAGATTTCGAAAGTCTACACACAATCTGATCTCCCCACTCTTCTTTATAATAGGTACCAGGTTTTCCACCCACTTAGAAAACCTTAGAGATACTATGATCTTAGCTTCAAACAACTTCTTTATCTCCTTTTCAATCAAAGGAAACAACAAAGGATTAATTCTTCTTAATTTCTGCTTGAAAGGTTTATGATATTCTTTGATTGGAATCACATGCTAAATCTCCTTGGTATCATAAACTTTCAGATCTTCATAACTCCAGGCGAAAACATTAGAAAATTCTTTCATCAAATTGATATACCTTTGCTTGACCTCTGGGCTAAGTGTCTTGGATAGCTTGATGATCTTGGGATCCTCCCGAGTCCCAATGTTTCAATCTTCAACATCTCCATCATTTACAGTAATTTTAGGACTCCTGGCTACATCATTGTTGTCAAAGAGTTTTTCTAATGGGATCAGGCCTTTGGGAATGATGTTATTTTTTAGCTGCATTATATCCTTACCCAACAATCTGATTTTTGAAACATCCATCATTTGTGAACACAACTGCATCTTCTTCTTCACCACAATATTCCTCATCAATATTTAAATTTTCAAATTCACCCTCCATATTTAGAAAACTTTTTATTTGTTTGTCATCTTTGAAAGCTTGCCAGTACTTAATGTTATCGGGCACTGTTGGTCTATTCTTGACCTCAATATCATATCTTTTGTTAGGAAAAAATGGAATTTTGAAAACTAAGGCTGAAGTAGCCAGGGCATCAACAATCTGATTCTACCCCCTTGGAATCATTGAAAGATTATACTCTAAAAAATATTCAATAAGACCAAGAACTATATTCCTATAGGCTCTTAATTTGGGATGCTTTGCTTGATGTATACCCTTTATCTGATTTATAATCAACTTCGAATATCCATGTACAACTTTCATCCTAACACCCATTTCTTTCAAAGTCTTCAATCCCAACACTAATGCCTCATATTCAACCATGTTATTTGTGTAATCAAAATCAAGCTTATAAGAAAAAATTTTGGTACCTGATCTAGGGGGGTTAATTCAAACACCAGCCCCTGCTCCTTCTTTGTTGACAGCTCCATCAAAGCTCATGTTCCACATTTATTTTTCGGCTTTGTTTTGTTGATATGAAAATTTATCTGTTTGTTGATCAGGTTTGTCTTTGATAGCCATATCAGTCTTTGGCACCTCCTCTTCAAAACTCAAATCATTAAAGAAAATAGAAGAACCAATTTCAGTTTCCACAAAATAAATGGGATGGTTGTTTGGCTGGGCTTTGTTATTGACCATGTGTTTGAGAAATACTTCCCTGTACAACCTCCTATCTTGACCAAAGATAAGGATAGTGGCGTATGACATATCTAGTTGCAAAGTCCCTTTCAACTTTGCAACCCATGACCTAGATAACAACATACCAAATTTAGGAGGGATATCAACAACCACCACATCCATGACCATATTTTTTGCTGGAATTTGAGACAAAGATACCACCGGATCTTTGATTAGGCCCAAGCACTTCACCTTCCTTGAATCAAAGGAGAAAATATCTTTGTAAGGCCTTGTAATGTCCAGACCCAATTGGTCCATGACCACCTTGGGAATTAGATTATGGGATGCCCCTGAATCCAACATAGAATTGTGCAGATTCATATCTTGAATCTTCAGTCTAACATAGAATGGAGGGACCTCATTAGCCTCACTACTCTCCTCTACATCTGGGCCAAACAAGATGACAATATGATCATATTGTGTATTAAAAGTATCAGAAGTTTCTTCCATATTGAGCATCTTAATGATCTGATTTCTATATTCAATATTCTTTATCATCTCATTGAATGGGACATAGATTTTAATTTTGGCCATCTCACTTTCAAAGTTAAACGAAGAAGATGTTTTCTCTACCTCTTTGATGAGTGTCTCCTTTATTGTTTCAGGCACTTTCTTTGTAGGTTCTTCCTTCTACTTTCCATTCTCCACAACATCCTTTGCATTAGAGTCCTTCTTAGGCTGACTTGAAGAAGGTGTGTTATTTTGAGATTCTTTGGTAGGATTTCCCTTTGGAGGATTTTCATGCAGATTTTTGTTTCAAAGATTATATTGTTTCTGGAATTGCATGATGGTGTTCTGCAACCCTGCCTGGTAATATTCCTTTTCCATTGACAACCTTTTATCATTCTCCTGCATGAATATTTCATTTGCATCCATGAACTGGTCATGTTCTTATTTAGTAAAAAACACCTCTGTTTCATTACCATCACAACAATGCATGTTGTCTTCAAAAGTTTCATCAAAATTTTCATTTACATAATTATTTTGAAAGGGAAGTCTTATTTGTTGATCACCCTAGTTCCTCTAATCTCTTAGTCTAATTTGTGGAACTGTTGGTCTCCTTTGGTTTCTAGGTGGAACATCAGCATGTTCTCTAGTGTTATGCTTAATATCTAAAGACATCCTCTCCATGAGTTTTTCCATGGTCTTCATCATCAGTTCAAACCTCTATTCTGATGATTGTGAGGTTGAAGGCTGTGCCTTATCTTGGACCTTGTTCATGTCCTTGTCAGAATTATATTTGTTTTTTCCTGAAGCCATTAGATTTACTTCAACTTCTATTGCATCACTCATCATATCATCTAGTGAATTGGATCTTCTTTCCCTCAACAACAAAGCAAAATCACTTTCAAAGGAATCAACATATCTAAGTTGAGCAACTCTAGGAGGAGGTTTTACTTCAGTAGGAATTGAGTTGTAAAAATTTATAAATCTAGCTGAAAATTCTTGTAATGTTTCATTAGGTGACCTTCTCATGTTGTTATACTGGGTTAGAAACTGAAGGGGGTTTTTCTTGTCACACCACTTTGCAACAAAACTTGTTTCAAAGGCTTCAAAATTTAAGATACTTACTGCTGGGAGAGCTCTGAACCATTTTCTGACTTCTCTTGCAAGATTTTGTGCAAACAACCTCATTTTTGCATCTTCATAATCTACTTCTTCTAGGTCCATAAAATCATTGAACCAGTCTAAATGTTTTTGGGTTGACACATCGCCTTCAACATCATACAACTTAATCCTTTGATTATATTCTTGGGGAAAATCTTGTAACTGAGTAGGTAGAATAAGAGGGGAAAAACTAGATGCCATGGCTACAGTAAGAACTTGAAGTGGCTGTTGGTTCTGAGTAGGAAACACAAGAGGTTTAATAGAGGCAACTAAAATTAAATCTTGGAACCTCTTCTCATCAAAGATGATATCGTTCAAACAAGACTCAGATTTAATTTTGAACAGAGTTTGCTCAAATTTCAAATCAAAATTAAGGTCTTCAATGCTTTCCACTCCATCTTTGGGAAAGGATAGATATCTGTCTAGACAAAAAACTGGGCTTATTGGCTTTTATTTTCTTTTGTGTACAATCTTCTTAGGGTCAGACACAAGGATTACTGCTTCTGGGTCTGGATTTCTCCTGGTATGAATTCTCTTAGGAGCCAGGATTTATAACTCAAACTACTTTATGCTACTGGTCTCTTTATAATGGATTCATCAGGGTAAATTTAGTCTCAACCAATAAGGTGTTTGATTCACTGTCACCCTCAGGAATCAAATCTGAAGCTTTAAGTCGTTCTTTTCCCAGGGACGATTTCACTTTCGATCCTCGACAACAACGCCAGAATGTTAACACTCTATAAATTTGTTCAGTTGATAAAACAAATGATAGAGGTAACCTACATACCAAATTTAGAGCTGGGTACTAGACTACTCAGCTCAGACATGCTCTCTTCTGTCACTTGGTATTTATTTGACAATCTATGGCTAGGTTTTATTGTTTTGTTTTTTTTTTTTATAATTTTGCTGGCAAGGAAGGGGAGGGACACTTAGGGCTATGGAGTCAAACTTCTGAAAATGAATGAAAGCACCGACTGGTCGATAGAAATCTCTAGAGGATAAAGGCTAAATGAGGCAATAAATCTAAGTTATAATTTGTAAATTTGTAGAGTGTAGGAAGAAAAGAAAACATATAACTGCATCAGAGCATTAAATAAATGAATTCTGAATTAGTTAGGAAGAACTTAACACAATTTAAATTGCTTCAACCAAGAGCATCACAAGATGAATTCTGGGCCTTTGACTATCCAATTTAAACAGAAGACATTGAAAATGAAATTAGAAATACAGGAAATACATATAGAGAAAGGAGACAAAACTCAGATCACCACCATTAGAATCTTTTCATGGAAACTTCAAGTCTTCTGCATGTGTATTCAATTCAACTTCAGAAAATTACATTCAAGTTCCGAATAGCTAAGATCGTGCCCTTTCACTTTTGCCAACACTAATACATTTGGAACCCTTAATATTTATACAATTCAAGTTCCTTCGATTTGAAACCGATTACAATAATTGAGATGAAACATTCTAGTTTCTTAAACTGATTACAATGATTACAAATGACAGTTTCGGTTTTTGTAATTGATTACAATAATTAGCAAGAAAACGTTTCATGATCTAACTTTTGACTCCTCTAACATTTTAGTTTCTTTTTTCGCCACTTGCTCTGCTCTGGTCTTCCACGTGATCTGCCATCTTTAGTGACACCTGGAAATCATCTACCAGACCTTGGGAAATTTCACTTTGTCTTACCCAGTCGTACTATCTCCTTACATTGAAAGTTAGAAGGGATATCATAATCTATCTTTACTTTGACCAGGATCTCCAGGTCAATGCAATAAGCATATGACATGATTGATAATCCAAGTTTTACTGCCTTGAACTAATTCAGAATCTCAAAATCTATAATCATATGCTCAACTAGTGTAGCTCCTTTCATATTTTCCTTAAGGGTTTCGAACTTGGAGTGATCCATTCTGCACTGAGTGAGCCGAGCATTGCATTCTTTCTGATCATATAATTTTCCTTTGCCATCCCAAAATGGTTGAAGGCCTTTGATAAACAATTCTTCAAACAAATCCTTGAACTCTTGCACACTTTACTGCATCTGTGTTGCCTTGGTTTGGACTAATTTCAACATGTTATGTTTAGAAATAACCCTCTGTTGTAGGAAAATCTCCCTGTAGACAGGTAGATTTCCTCTTGAGAGCTAGACCCTTAACTCTAAGACAGAAAGTGCTTAACATGGACATTGACTTCCTTTTAGATCTAATCAAGCTGATGAATGAAAGAGAAGGAGGAAGGTATGTACCTTATGAACATCGTTTGTCTCGGCAAGGTCTAGGCTGAGCTTCGATCTTGAGCTCCTTGGTAGGTCCTACAAGACAAACAAAAGTACAAAAGACTTCCTACTCTACTGAGATTAGCTCAAACATAGATCCATTTGCTGTAGACAAACTTATATGGAACAAGTACAAGTTTGAAAGAAACAGGCCAAACATTGATTATATTAATGAGAACAAGTAAAAGTACTTACAATCCTTTGAATGAAGGGGCAATAGCCTCTTCCAGTTCTCCTTGTCCAACCCCTTTGCTCAATCAATCTCCATTGATTTCTTTGATGGCATCTCACTCATGAGATCTTAAGTTTCACATCTCCCATCTCCATTGTCATTCTCTGTCAATACCACTTATAGGATCATAAGTTTGGCATCAATCTCTAGTCTCTATTATGTCTTTCACCATGAGAAGCCCTCCTTATATAACCTTGGAGAGGCCCAACCACTTGAGAGATCTTTGGGATGAGTTGAGGATTCCTCTCCTTCAGTTGAGGATCTCTCCTAAGATTATTCCTTGACCATCTATTCAAATCCAACTACCTTCAGGATTTGAGGGATTCTTCCCTAATTTGCCTCAACAAACCCAGAATTTTCTCAAAAGAGGGTAGCGCTCCCCCATAAGGGTGCACAGAGCGCTCAAGCACTCCCCCAAAGAGGCTCAGGGAGTGCCAACACTCCCTGATAGTGAGTAGGGGATTGATCCTCTCCAAAATTCATTTTTTGAGTGGTTTTTCCAATGGCAAAGGGCTTGTACTTCTTGCCAAGTGATTTTTCTTCTTCCAAACTATCCTTTGAGGTGTCTTAAGCATCTTCATGATGTCATTATGGGAACGACATAGGCAAGATGACAACATATTATTTTTGACACTTGCAACACTTATAGTCAAGATGCGACAATTGCGGACAAGATGCGACACTTACAACACTCGTAATGATGACACTTGCGACACTATCGAAGTGAGTAATTTTGAGGTGTAACAGATTGCCCCCCAAAGTATGAAGTTAGAAGATGATGATGACTAAAATACTTTGTAGACTTTTTCGAGCAAGGGTGTGGACACAAAGAAACCGGAAAAAGCTGCACACAACCATCAAACAAATATTATGACATGTTTCAAAACCCAAGGCATGCATACCTATGCTTGAGTGATAAAGACTTTTTAGGTATGGACGCCATAAATACACTGTAGATCCATAATTATATTGACAAAATGGTATATCCACCGTAGACACAATGTGGATCTATACTCCTATGACATGAGCTGATCGTAGCCACGAAGAATACACAGTGGATCTACGAGACGACAAGACATAGCCACGACCAATACAAAGTGGATCGATGTAATAATATATGTGTCATAGTTTAAAAGAATTCCTTCGCAACCTGGGCAAAGTATACATAAGAGTGAAAAATCAACCCAGGGTCTTCTTATCGATCCCGATGTAGTACAAATCTAACCTTGTGAATATATGTCTTGATGTCGAACATGGAAGAAACCACTTGATTACTGGTCAATGATGTAAACCGTTAACAAGTGCGAGGGAGATCACCATTGATGTCAATGATTCCCAAGGTACTCTAGTACATTCCAACGAATGTGAATGGATGAGTTGAAGTCAAACATCTGTGGAATTATCCGATCAGAGGTTAATGAGGTAAACCCACTGTCGGACATGAGGAGGTTTTCCATTGAGGCATGCAGGTCCCAAGGTACTAACTAGTTTCTAAATCTAGTTCCAGGATAATGTGTTGAAGTCAACAGGAATAGACTCGTCGAAGGAGGGCCTTGATGTATCCCCCATCAACGACATGAAACTGACACAGAGATGTAATTGGTGGATCAAATGAACATAGACTGACATGGGTATTGAAACATGATATTTGTGATGGCTGACTCTCGAGGCAGATACTTCCCTTGAACACTGAGGCACATCAACAAAAACATGACATGGACCAAAACTTGATAATGTAGTGGATGCTGTGGCTTTCATCAGGTGACCCAAAAGAGTAAAATAAACTCAAAGGATTGGCTCAGTGCAGAGGTTCAACGGATTAAAATGCATGCAAAGACAAAGTGCCATGTTCAAGGGCGACCGTA
Source organism: Picea glauca (assembly GCA_000966675.3). Classification (NCBI taxonomy): domain Eukaryota; kingdom Viridiplantae; phylum Streptophyta; class Pinopsida; order Pinales; family Pinaceae; genus Picea; species Picea glauca. The sequence goes on from JZKD02S1103015.1 coordinate 9,828, forward strand.
AGAGTTACTGGTGGTGTTCTCAAAAAATTGCTTGGCTTGCTTCTTTCATTTTTCCCCTATCCAGATAGATGAGTAACTCTTTTTAATTTAACGAGTTCGAGGAGGGTAAAACATGCTTGATATGACTCACCTTTGGTAAGTCCCTCTTCCTTTATTTAACGAACTGGAAGAAGTAAGGGTTCGGTCCCGTATGGGCCCTTCAATGTATGATTGTTTAACGAGTCCAGAGAAGGTAAAATCGGTGGTATTTCATATTTAGAGTGTCTGAAAACAACTTAAAGATGACTCGAATGTTGTCCTTTTTCGTAATGTTAGTCTCACAAGGCCGAAAAAGAGATAAATTATCACTCGAAAGACACCCTTTCAAACCTTTTAACGAGTGGGAAAGGAAGCAATATCACTCGAAAATATTTTCATGTTTAGAGAGTCTGAAAAGAGCTCAAAGACAACTCCAAGGGGTTCCTTTTTCATGTATCCATGCGAGTCCGAAAAAGAGATAAAAGTTTACCCGATTGCATTCTCATAGATTTACGAGCACGAGAAAGAACAAAGACTAAGTTCGTTATGCCCCCATCTTGAAAGCTAGTGGCGTAAATCCAGAATGATCATCAGAGGCTGGAGACATGCCCTCCAAGCTTCAATTCATGCACCGATTGTGAGGTTGTCACCAATTTCTCTACTAGATGGAGAAAAAGGATAAGGGTGGATGAAATGAAGGTTCAAGAGAGGTGACTGTTTCATTTTTTAATGAGCTTGACATAGAAAAAGAACTATGCTCAGAGCTTCTATTTTATTTTTTAACGAGCTTTCCATAGAGAAGAGAAACTGTGCTTGTGACCTCTGTTTCATTTTTTAACGAGCTTTCCACAGAGAGAAAAAACTATGCTCGTGCTTCTGTTTCATTTTTTTAACGAGCTTGCCACAAAGAAGAAAAACTATGCTCGTGATCTCTGTTTCATTTTTTAATGAGATTGATATAGAGAAGAGAAACTATGCTCATGGAATCTTCTTGATCATGGCTTCCAAGAGAATAACGCTCTGGAAGGACACCATGTCAAGGGACAAAACTCAATCATGGCTTCCAAGAGATCTTCACTGGATGGAATAAAATCACTCTGGAAGGAACACATGTCAAGGGTCATGATAGGGGTAAGGATATCAGGATCTAATAACCCTACCGAAGAGATTACCATGTCAACTACTGGATCCAAATCATCGGGAGTCGAAGTCATGGGAGACAATGCCACATAATTGACATGCGGCGGGGGCAACACTATTGTCATAAAAGAACCATTCAGGGAGGTAATCCATTCAAGGCCGATGAATGAAAGTTGATTAATAGTCACAATTCTTCCATCTTGAGGGAAATATATCACACGGAAAAGAGTGGACACAATAGCTTTCATGGAATAGACATAATCCCTCCCAAGGAGTAAAGCGAAATCCAAGGGGTCTCAAACTACCATGACATCAATAAAGATAATTTTCCCTCCCAAAGTTATCGGAAACTGAGGAAGGGTCCCTAAAGGTTGACTAGTTCTTCTGTTAAAAGCTAACAAATTTTGTGTAACCGACGCAAACTGAGGACAACCCAAAGCATGCCAAGCAACAAAGGAAAAAATACTAATGGACACACCTTCATCTATCAATGTTTGAGGAACATCCCGACCACAAAACTGTACTATAATCTGGAAAGGAATGTGAGAGGGAAGACGAGGTCCAGTTAGCACACCCCAATAAAAAAGGATGGCCTTGTTGCTTGGAGGGGTTTTCGCAGGAGAATGAGGAATGCCCCCCAACACGGTAGATTTTGTATCAACGAGAAAAACGTGGGAAATATCAGGTTTACTCTCTAGAGGGAGAGTAGGATCGACCGATGATGGGATCGAATCAACCACGCAGGCACTCTTCAGAGGAAGAGTGGGATTGACTGATGATGGGATCGGATCAACCACTTTGGCACTCGCCAAAGGAGGAGTGTGATCGAATGATGACATAACCAGATCGACCACTTGGGTTTCATTCTCCAAGGGGAGAATGGGGTCGATGAGTGGAAATGGATCGACTGCTTTGGTGTCACTCTCTAACGGGAGAGTGGGGTCGACCAAGGATGAAAACAGATCGACTACTTGGGTTACACTCTTTTGGTGAAGAGTAGGGCTGATCGATGACAGAACTCGATCAACTACTTGAGTTTGTGGTTCAATCGAGGAGGAAACTAGATTGACCGCCCGATCAACCAGACTAACCGGAGATGGAACCGGATTGACCAGTCCATCAACTAACGATGGGTTGGGGGAAAGCATATGATAACCTTTTGGAAGTTGAAGTTTTTCCAAAAGAGAAGAAGCCTCATTCATATGAGGACAAAGGTGAGAATAATGATCACCTTTGCATAACATACAAGGAAATTCGATAGTTGTCTTCTTCTTACCAACCTTAATGTCACTAGTTGATGGGGTATCACCGACACGTCCAACAGAGGCCAATTAAGCAGAGGACCACATTTCTAAGACCTTGGGAATACCAGGGCAATCCCTCAGAAAATGGTCACCCTTACAAAGACTGCAAGGCAATTTGGGTTTCAGATTCTTCATTTTAATCTTGTTGACCTCATCAACACTCCCAGTACTATTAACAGTAACTAGTTGCTTAGAGCCAACATCTGATGTTGTTGGGGACTTGGTCCTTTTCAGGCTCTTCTTCTTCTTCTCTTTTTGTTTCTTCTTCTTCTGATCAATGTGGCTACTTGCTTTAGAGCTTTCACTAGATGAAGATGGAGAAAGGGAAGGAGACTTAATGGGAAAAGAAGGTGAAAAGTCAGCGTGAGGTTGATGTGTGGGTGGTGTACTGACATCTAGAGTATTATATGTAGTTGAAACATTGGGAGGATTCGAGATCACCGGAGTGGGGAACAACGAAATTGGTAATCCAATGGTGAGTCCTAGAAGACTCAGTGTGGCAATATACGAAGGACCAAAGTTTCCAAATGAAGGAAAGGAATAAGGTTCCCCAGGAAAAGGGGTTCCTCCATTGGTACTCTCAAGATTTGATTTCATTAACATTGATTTGACTTAAGGTCCACTAAGTAACACAACCAGTACACGCTATGAATCTGAGAAGCAAACAATCCAACAAACCTTCCCACAATGAAACCACTAGTTGGTGATGAAATCCAACTTCGCAAGATCAAAATAGGAAGGGGTGGGGATAGAGAAGGTGGAT
>JZKD02S1103026.1:18872-34350 GCA_000966675.3 Picea glauca
CCCATATGGTTGATTAAACAAGATCTCCTTCCAAACTTTAACTTTAATATATATACAATATTTTAGAAAAAATCCTAATTTTACATAGTCTTGAAAAATAACATGTCAACAAACAATGAACCATATCAAATAACATCTTAAGATCCATATCAAGTAACACCTTAATATGTTTAATTGAGCTATAGTATAAACTTTCTACGAAATGATTTTTTTTTTGTGATATTTTCTGAGGAATTTTGTCTGAATCAGGCCAACAAGAAATTGTTAGATCCACATATTTGAATGATTATTTATGTGAAAAAATCATTTCGTAAAAAAATTAAACAACACCTTTAATTAATAATAATTTCTAATGACATTCTCCATTCACTAAATATGTTAATTTCATCTTTTTGAAAATGCATTTATTTTCAACGACTGGATGAAGGGTAAACCTCCACACGACATTTATTTTCAACAACGACTAGATGAAGGGTAAACCTCCACACACAACCCCAACGGATACCCACTAATGTTTAGTTAACCAGAGATTTTGATAGCTCTAGCCTTCACCTCATCCACTTTGGAATTTTCCGGTAGGCGCAAACGCCCAAGAAATTTCCCGTGAGAGTGCTCGATACAGTGCCACTTGTCGTTCTTTTTCTCGTCTCTCTTGCCACAGCTTATGTAAAACTCAGACATCTTCCACCTCTATCTTTACCTACTCTTCTTCATACCTGTTAGGAACAAAAGGTATATCTAGGGTGTCAGAAGTTTCATTCCAGTCGAGAGCTGAGTGTTGGCTATGGCTGTTACATCAGTCCTTGTAAGGTGCCCTATAATTGTGAACATACAAAGTTCTATTGAATTATTGAAGTAATAAATATTTGTATAATGATTTGTGCTTCATTATATTGAGTTTACTGGTTGTTATCAGATCTAACTCATTTCAAATATAAATGGAGAGGTTGAGATAATATCTCAACAACACATCAAACATAGATCTCACAAATCCAACTCTCAAACAACTTCTTAAGAATAAGATCACACAACTTATACTTGAGATTAATTCTACTTCTCAATACATTAGTAAACATATTAGATAAGTAGAAATTATATATTCCAACACTCTCCCTTAATGACTACTTATCTAAATATTTATATGGGCATATCTTCATATACTTCCTCTTGTAACTGCATGAAATATTAGAAATCTAGAGATATTATCCATGAATCAAATCTGAGCGGGTAATGAAATCAATAGTTAAGAAATAACCCATTGAGGTGGATGGTTCATTTAGCCCTTTAACCATTCCTTAGACCTGTTAGTCCATATAGCCCTGCCCACTTCTACTTATCGGGATGGCCGATAATCAATCTATTCCCCCTTTTACTTTAGGGGGAATAGATTTAGATTGATGGGATGGTACGGAACCTCCCTCTGGGATGGTACGGAACCTCCCTCCCGCAGTCACACCCTCCGAGTGTGCCCTTCTAATCATATCTATGGGACAGGTGAAGGGTCTATATGTATGAATGAATTAGTACTAGTATAGTTGCAAATTTGTGGTTGGTGAACGTCGAAAAGTTTTGGGTCATTTAGAAAATGAAAAGTAGAACAGAAGCATTTAGATGGATGGACTTTGTCGCTGCCATATGGCTACAGATAATCCATGAAACCAACTTGATTTCTTTCTTTGATTATTCCTCGGTTCTGAAGGAAGTATTAGACATCGACCAGGTCCATCTCAACAATATTGCAGTGGCCTCTGATCTAGGCAAGGCGATGGGCTGGTTATTGGGCCTCGCTTCTCTTTATTTGCCTATGTGAACTGTGCTCCTCATCGCCGGCTGCTTGGGGTTTGTGGGCTATGGAGTCCAGTGGCTCTCGCTGGTCTGGAAGATCTCTCCCTTGGCAAACTGGTAGGTGGAAGATCTCTCCCTTGGCAAACTGGTAGGTGGGTGAAAATCGAAATTCATTGATACCGAGAATGATTCCAAACATTAATTGCAATTGCACCTGAGGTTTATAAAGATTTCTAATTTTGTATTAGATAAGGGATAAGGAGAAAATGGGTTCTTCATATATGTCGAGAGAATAAGATAAATACAGTGGGACGTTTATGCGCAGAGATCCCATTGTCAGTATATGTATAGAAGTTGCACAAAATGTATATGTTGACATATATATAATGAGATATATGTACAGTAAGATATATAAGCACAGATATCGGACACTTATCACAGCTAGTTCAACACGGTAAGGTACCTGATCTGCATTTGAAACTTTGCGAACGAGAGATGGGGCTCTCCACCAGTTACGTGGGGTTGAGTGCGGTGGTTTACACCTCTATCCAGACCGCAATAGCTCCCCGCACCGAATCCTTTTTCCTGCTCTTGAACGCCGGGGTTCCTGCCATGGTCTGCTTCCTCTCGGTGCCCTTCGTTGTAGGGGCAGACCAAAAGGAAATGGCACAAATGCAAAGGCCATTCTTGGTCAATTTCCTACGGAATTGCCATAGTCACGGGTATGTATATGCTTGTCCTGGATTTTGTGCGGCTCTCGTCCTCATCTGGAAAGCTGCATGTATTAATTTTGCTTGGCGTTTTGCTCGCACCTGTGTCTCTTCCTACTACGCTCTTTATCATGGACATGAGAAACCGGCCGCAATAAAAAGCAGGATGGATGGGGTTACATCGTAGGAAGAATATGAAATAAACGGATGTGGTTGTCATAGGAAGAATATGAAAGGAATGGATGTTTAGGAAGTGAAGTAAATTTGTAATTTCAAGTAAGTTTGTTAATTATTTGAATGTGGCAATTAGATGGTTACACAATGATTTTTTAATCATATTAAGTAAATGTTAAAAAGTAAACAGGTTAACTGACTTCTTTAAAAATGCTAGAAAGTTATGAATATGAGATCTCATTTATTGATTTGGAAAGACCACTAAGAATATACCAGCATCTTCAATGCACCCATTATCAATAGGTATATGCCTTTAGACGTAAATATAAAAAAACAGAGAAAAATGCGGACGGGAGAGAGAGCTAGACGATGAATGCCTTGCAGCATCAATATGGGGTATTCCGTCAAGTCTCATGATCGACCGAATGCTCTATCTATCCATAATGAACTGGAATCTCTATAATATCATATAAAATGGAAAAAGGCGTCATACTTTCATATTACAAAAAATGGCAATCCTAGGTAGAGCTTCTTTATGATATGTACCTGATGACCCGAGTTTTGATGTCAATAGATCGAAACTTCCTGCTATCCTTTCCACATCCTTTCTGTGCTGAGTAACCATGTACGACTATTCCCACCTATATATACAGAAAAACTCATGGCCTGCGTTTCCGGTAATAGAGAGTAGGTTCGGCACCCCAGCCTTCTAAACAGAAATAAAGAATGCTGAGATAGGTGCTGCGAATCGAATGAAGTGCGTGTGGTCGACACCCACACAGAAGAGAAATCCATCTCGCTCATGAGTAAATATTGGGCGAGTAAATATTTTAGATTGATTATCGGTCATTCTGATAAGTAAGAAGTTTGAGGAACACATAAATTTTTTTTTCGATTGTAAATCAAGGTATAATAATAATAATAATCTATTTTTAAAGTCACAACCAAGCCAGCACACCAAATTGGTGTATGAGACCCCCCGCTTTGTGAGACAAAAAACCCTCCTCCGCTCAGCAATTCCAATATAACATATAACATAAACTCTCAACCATCCTAACAGCCCCCTTTTACATAGTATCCACATCCAATAAGATGTAGACAACAACGCTCCAGGACATACAATTCTCCACGGTGGGCGTTCTCTTGAATGCAGTGCTGCATGCAAGAATGGAGACCTATTGCTCATTAAAAAAAAACTGTAAAGAGTTTTGTATGCCCCACTGCTAGTCCCCTTCGACCAATTATACACAGACAAACCCCAAAAATATAACACGAAGGTTTGTGCAGGGAGAAGTAATCAATTTCTGGATAGACTCGTATGTAGATCCATTGTCCACGCGTAGCTGAGAGAGAACAAGTCTTTGAGTTTGAAAACGGACTTGCATCCAGCTCGTCTTCTCCAATGGCAGCCTCTTCTACGCACCAAGATAACAATGCTATTTCACTCACAGAAATTATGTACTCTACTCTCCACAGGTTCCTGGGCACTCCCGTGAGGGAGTTACATCTCACTCACATAAATTATGTACTCTACTCTCCACAGGTTCCTGGGCACTCCCGTGAGGGAGTTACATCCAGTCCTGACGCTTTGATACCAAATTAAATTTTGAATTGCTCGTGAAACTTGATTTATTGAGAGTATCATGTTCTTATCATATCATTGTGAAACTTAAACCACTCATAAAAGGAGTTTGCAGTGCTAATAAAACAAACTCAAACAATATTCTAATAATTTAATGTAAATTAGAAGTTTTTATATTATTCTAATATCCTTGTTAATGGAATGGAAAAACGAATTTTCTACAACATCTATCTTGTTTCTAAAAATTTCAAACTCAAGTTCACCAAGAATTCCCAAATTTTCTTAATCCCGATTTCGATTTCGAACCTGGTACCGAACTTATGTGCGTAACTGTTCTGTATTTGCGATATCTGGTTTACTGAACATTTGTTAAATAAAGTAGTCGGCTTCCTGTTTAAACTTGAAAAGCAGTCTGGCTTTTAAAAGCTACAAAAGTCATTATTATTGCTCCTCCAAAATAAAATAACCAAAAGCATTCGGGCTTTCAAAAACTATAAAAGTCACTTATTATTATTGCTCCTCCAAAATAAAATGATGAAAAGCAGTCCGGCTTTCAAAAACTACAAAAGTCACTTATTATTGCTCCTCCAAAATAAAATCAAATTATTAAAAGCTGTAACTAGTCTCTTCTGAAGCTGGACATTGTATATATACAATAGATGTCACGCCCGGTGGGACTCGAACCCACAATCGCCTGATTAGAAGTCAGACGCCTTATCCATTAGGCCACGGGCGCTATATACTTTGGATTAAAAGTGATTCAGTTGGATCTTGAATTATTTTGGTAACCGTTGAACCGATTTGTACATTTTTCCCAGAAGGAAATTAATGTAGAGAGCCGACACTCTAGCGGTAGATTTCTCCCACTTCTTCACTTCTTCAAACTGTTTTCTAGAATCTGTTTGCTCAACAATAAACAGGCCGTAACATAAATATCTCAACGGTATGATCACTTATTTTAATTAGATCTATTACATGTTTATACTAATCTTCATTTATGCATTAAGATCTCATGATCTCATTGTCATTGAGATCAAAAGTTTATACATTGTCATTGGCTCCTCTTTTTTTTCTTTCATACATTCTCGAGGATCCCACCTACACAAATTTGCAGTCGCTTTCTTCCTTACAATAGTAATACAGGGCACCGTTTAAATCGCAGTTGTTGTGGAATAGTTGTAAGTATTCTCGCCTGTAACGTGGTTGACCCGGGTTCGATCCCCTGCAAGGGCCGAAGCTTTTTCCTTCGCATATACTAATATTTTCGCAGATCCCACACATTTAAACATCACGATTTTGTCAAACTACACAACGTCGATTGATGATTGTTCGGTAATATTTCGATGTTTTATTGTCATATTCATTTACAGCCGAATTAATTCGTTGATATATTTATTGAACATGGGAATTGAGCTCAGATGGTGAGCGCTCACTTACAACTGAACTATGTAATGTGAGATTTGATTTAGAAGGGGATGTAGCTCAGATGGTAGAGCGCTCGCTTAGCATGCGAGAGGTACGGGGATCGATACCCCGCTTCTCCATCCTAGTGTTTGATACGAATTTGTCAATTATTTTGTTGTGTTTGATACGAATTTGTCAATTATTTTGTTGGATACAAAGTTATGAATAATTTTTTTGATTAGCTTAATTGAAAATAGATTTGATTAGCTTAATTATCTGGTTGGATACAAAGTTATCAATAATTTTTTATTAGCTTAATTGAAAATAGATTTTATTTACATTTAGAGAATTATTAATTGATGTGGATTATCAATTATTTTATTTACATTTAGAGAATTATTAATTGATGTGGATTATCAATTATTTTATTTTGTTGGATACAAAGTTATCAATAATTTTTTATTAGCATAATTGAAAATAGATTTGATTAGCTCAATTATTTTGTTGGATACAAAGTTATCAATAATTTTTGATTAGCTTAATTGAAAATAGATTTGATTAGCTCAATTATTTTGTTGGATACAAAGTTATCAATAATTTTTGATTAACTTAATTGAAAATAGATTTTATTTACATTTAGAGAATTATTTATTGATGTGGATTATCAATTATTTTGTGGGATACAAAGTTATCAATAATTTTGATTAACTTAATTGAAAATAGATTTTATTTACATTTAGAGAATTATTTATTGATGTGGATTATCAATTATTTTGTTGGATACAAAGTTATAAATAATTTTGATTAGCTTAATTGAAAATATATTTTATTTACATTTAGAGAATTATTTATTGATGTGGATTATTTTGTTGGATACAAAGTTATCAATAATTTTGATTAGTTTAATTGAAAATAGATTTTATTTACATTTTGAAAATAGATTTTATTTACATTTAGAAAATTATTTATTGATGTGGATTATCAATTATTTTGTTGGATACAAAGTTATAAATAATTTTGATTAGCTTAATTGAAAATATATTTTATTTACATTTAGAGAATTATTTATTGATGTGGATTATTTTGTTGGATACAAAGTTATCAATAATTTTGATTAGTTTAATTGAAAATAGATTTTATTTACATTTTGAAAATAGATTTTATTTACATTTAGAGAATTATTTATTGATGTGGATTATCAATTATTTTGTTGGATACAAAGTTATAAATAATTTTGATTACCTTAATTGAAAATATATTTTATTTACATTTAGAGAATTATTTATTGATGTAGATTATTTTGTTGGATACAAAGTTATCAATAATTTTGATTAGTTTAATTGAAAATAGATTTTATTTACATTTAGAGAATTATTTATTGATGTGGACAAGTGAAATAGATTATGTTTTGATTAGTTTAATTGAAAATAGATTTGATTTACATTTACATAATTATGGATGTGGATAAGTGAAATAGATTTGATTTACATTTACATAATTATGGATGTGGATAAGTTAGCATTCTACATTTTTCACACTCAAACTTATTGGAATTAATTCTTACATTTTTTATATTCACATTTATTGGATTTGATTCCTAGAATTACATTTTTCATATTCACACTTATTGGACTTGAATGCTAAATTATGGTATTGTGCTCAAAGTAAAATTGATACTATGATTTAATATTTCAAACTTGATTTCAAAAATTCTTCTACATAAACTTTAAAGAGTTTATGTGAACTTATGGCATAGCATATGCATTCTTGGAATATTAAGGAATACTTCCAAAAAAACATTTTGTTGAATCTCCTCCTAATACATTTTTAAAATAATAAGATAATCCTATTTTTATTAGAGACTCATTTTTCTACTCCACAATACTTATAAATCCCCTCTCTTTATGAATGAGTGTGATAAGGTATTGGTCAACAAGGTGAAGCCCCCATGACATAAACTAGTTATATTGTTTAACAAGGTGAATCCCTCATAATATAAAATAGTCAAGCTCGTTAAAAAATGAAACAGAGGTCGTGGGATCCAACCCAACTATGAGCATAGTTCTTTTCCTGTGTCAAACTCGTTAAAAAATGAAACAATAACCTCTCCCCTTGAGTCGAGTCTTTTATTTCAATCTCATACCTGAACCTTCTTTTCACCCACCTAGGACAATTAATCTTCTTTCTTCCTCTCTCTCCGGTGAACATCTTCCTATTAGTATCCTAGAAATTGGCGCCAAAAGAAGAGATGACGAATGGAACGAAGCTTGGGAGGCATGTCTCCAGCCTCTGGTTATCATGCTAAAGTTAAGACACTAGCTTCTCAAGCTGGGGGCAAAGTACCACCCACCCACCTTTGGACTTTCCATTGGGAAGTGTCGAGCATAGTTGATTTTGAAGTTTCAAGCTTGCAAAAAAATGAAACCTACCCAAGCATAGTTTTACCTTGTTTCAAGCTTGTGTAAAAATGAAACCAATCTCGATCTTAGTTTTAGTTCTTTCTTGTGCTCGTAAATACATGAGAATAGGTTACCGAGCTCAGTCTTTGTTCTTTATTGCACTTGTTAATACATGAAAATAGGTTACCGAGTATACTTTTATCTCTTTTTCCAACTCGTAAAAGATATACGAAAAAATGAACTCTTTGGAGTCTCCTTTAAGTTCTTTTCAGATTATCTAAACATGAAAAAATTGTCGAGTGAGTTTGTTTCCTTTCACACTCGTTAAAAGGTTAGAAATGGCGTATTTCTAGTGATTATCCCTTTTTCGGCCTTACTAGATTAATTATGAAAAATGAATACTCTAGTCAAGCATGATTAGAAGAGTTCTCCTAGGTATCATTTTATACTTTTTCGGACCCTAGAGACTAAATTTACGAAAAAGTTCATTGTGGAGTCTTCTTTAAGAACCTTTTCAAACTCTCTAAAAATGAAAACGCCATCGAGTTTACCTTATTTTGGCTCGTTAAACTTTACATCGAAGGACCCAGACATGGGACCGAACCCCTCCTTATTCAGGTTCGTTGAAAAAATGTCGAGGGAATAATCACCAAATGAGATATATAGAGCATCTGTTATCTTCCTCAAGCTCGTAAAACTAGAAAGAGTTATTCGCCAATCATGGTGGAGAATTTTTAGAGGGTTTTTTCATCTTGTTATCTTCATTCTATAGAAACAATTACTACTTTGAGTTTCCCTTGAACAATGCACATGTTCTATTATCATATATAACAGTCAGGTCATCCATTCTCTCCCATTGACCACCATTTCCATCATGTGTCATGTTCCCTAATAGGTCCATGACTAGTGTTATGGTATTTATCTGAGTTAATGCTGCCGAGTCAAGTTATTTGTCATGAATACTTGTTCAAGGGAAGTTTACCTACATCAACCACGTGTAGTTCTTTTCAGCCTGTTTATCCTGGCCATCCTTGTGTCATTTTTGATCCATTATTAAGATTTTCACACCATCTATCTTTACATGTTTCGTTTCGATTGATGAGGGATACATCAAGGCCCTCCTTCGAAAGATTTCACCCTGTTGACTACATCTCATTATCCAGGATTGAAATATAGAAACCCATCAGTACCCTGGGACTTGCAGACATCATTGGCAGGTCTCCTTGCATTTCCCAAGTGGGTTTACATCATTGGATCATGTCAAATGAATCTACGAGTGTTCGATGTCAAATCCTTTATTCACACTTTGTAGATTGTACTCGGTATCTTGGGTTCCACCATCATCATCGGTGGATTCCCTCGCGTATGTTAACGATATACATTAATGACTGATAATCAAACAGTTTCTACCATGCTCGACATCAACTCCTTTATTCAAATGTCATAGATTCATACCCTCCAGATGTAGGATGAATACCTTGGGAAATATCACACTCATGTTCGATGATATTCTTTCCCAAGCTGCGACGAAGAATATTCATGAGAACTTCATAGATTGCTCGGTTATTGAGTCATCTCATTGATCTGTATGATGTGACATAGATCCACATTTGTACTTGGTCGTGGCTATGATTTCACTTTCATCTTGCATGGATCCACAGTGTATACTTTCGTGGCCATGCTTGCGTCATGATTGGTTCTTGATGGATCCATGGTGTATTCTGTTGTGGCCATCACTTGTGTCATGCATGGATCTGTAGTGTATTTATGGCAGCTATGCTCTTGTCTTTTTTACTGAGCATGGGTATGCCTGCCTCGAGGATCTTTTTATGCAAGACTGACAATTCTCTTCTCCAAGATTCTTTTCCCAAAGCTCTGCGACTTGATTTATAAAGTGTTTTGGCCATCAGACACCTCTTTTGACCTCACACTTTAGGGGAAATTTGTTATAATTTTATTTTCCACCTAATCATTAGGTTATTATTACCTAAATATCACCTAATATATAGGTCATTATCCCCTAGAAACCCCTCATTTTCCCCTTAAAACCTACCAATTTTTCCTTGGGTTTTCAATTGATTTTCTTTTCGGTCACCCCCTACCTTCATTAAAAGAGTGATTGAAAGGTTTGGTCATATTTTTCCTTCATTGAGGGGGCGACCAAAAGGTTTGGCCACCTTTTTCCTTCATTGAGGGGGCGACCAAAAGGGATGGTCACTCCTTTTAGCTTGCCAAGGAGTGACCAATCACTCTATGCATGTGTCTAGGGAGTGACCAAGTCTAGAAGCTCCTATTTATGGATTTGGTTTCGATGGATAATACCTCCCACTAATTTATTGTGGTTTAGCCTCGAGAAGGCTTCCATAATTGAATCCTTTGTACTAGGTTGGGATCTGTGTTCTGTGCAAGAAAGCACGATTTCTGATAGTTAATATCCATACCATAGGCAATACAAAATCTAGTTAAGATAGTTTTGAATTCTGTCCAGTCTTCATAATTTCCAATCCCTAAAATTATAACATCGTTAAAAAAGAGTAGATGAGAGACTATGGTCTCTATAGCAACTTTGAGTCCATGAAGGGCCATTTCTACCACAACCTTCTTCAATAATCTACTTAAACATTCAACAACCAGTAGAAATAACAAGGGGGGGAGAGGGAAGCCCTATCGTAGCCCTTGATAACTTTTTAAAAAGTCGGTCGAGGAGACATTAATTAAAATTGCCATGTTAACAGAGGTAATACAAACCATAATCCATTGGGTAACCTCCCATTTTAACCCGATCTGAATTAATAACATTCTTAGAAATTTCTAGCTAACCTTATCATATGCTTTTTTCAAATCCAACTTTAGAATAATGGTGCTTAACTTCTTAGACTTCACAGTGTGCAAACATTCTTGTGCTATCCCCAAAACATCAAAGATTAAACGATCCTTTAGGAAACCAAACTGTTCAAAGGAGATACATGATACCAATTTTTCTTTCATCCTTGTGGCAATGATTTTGGAAATGACTTTATATACAAAATTATAGAGGGCAATTGACCTGAAATCATGAAAGGAGTCTGGTTTGTTTACCTTGGGAATAAGAGAAAAGAAGACAACATTGAGTGCACCCGGTATAATTCCAGAACATCTGGATTCTTTGACGCCTTGTGTAGATCCTCCCCCAAAATCTCAAAAAAAGTTTGAAAGAGTTCTTGAGTCCAACTATTCGGGCCTGGGATTTTATCCTTTGGCATAGAGAAGACAATTTCCTTAACTTCTTCTAACATGACATATTTGTCAATCTCATCACTTTCTATATCACTAAAAAACTTTGGCACATGCTCAAGAACCTTGATTTGGTTACATGTGTCCTCTGCCGCTATCGCACTGTACTGATCTTTAAAATGTTTAAATGTGATCTTCTTAATCTCATTATCAACTGTTTGGTGAACACTAGAATCATCTACTATATCCCATATAGTATTTTGTGATCTTCTCTGTGAGACAAACTTATGAAAAAAATTTGTATTCTTATCACCTTTATTAAGCCGGATAGCTCGACTTCTAAACCTCCAAGTTGATTCTTCTATAGAAAGTATCAATTCCTTCCTTTGTTTCAGCGCCCTGAGGATATCTAGATCTTCTTGAACAAACACCTGGGATTGGCACTTCTCAAAAATCTCTGTCATTTTTACTTCAATGTGGTGTAGTTCTGATTGTAATTGAGTTTTTTTATCCCTCTGCTAGAGAACCATTACTTTCTTTAAATTCTTTAGTTTTTCACATAGCAGTTGAATAGTTGAAGGGTCTGACCAATTATCCATAGAATGCCACGTCTTCTTAATAAGGGAGGTAAATTTTGGATCAGTGATCCATGAGTTATTTAATTTAAAGGGAGGAACAATTTTAAGGGTGGAAGATTCTAGTTATAAGCAAATCAGATTATGGTCTGAAATAGTAGAATTGATAATCCATGATCTGATCTTACTATGGCTGCCAAGAAGGGATTCTTCAAGAAGAAAACGATCTAGTCTTTTCGAAATACCAGAAAAAATCCTAATTTTACATAATCCTGAAATATAACATGTCAACAAACAATGAACCATATCAAATAACATCTTAAGATCCATATCAAATAACACCTTAAGATGTTTAATTGAGCTGTAGTCTAAATGTTCTGCGAAATGATTCTTTTCAGGTGATATTTTCTGGGGATTTTTCTCTGAAATCCGGCGAGCCACAAGTTGTTAGATCTACATATTTGAGTGATTATTTCTGTATAATCCGAGAGCCCCATAGGTTTTTCAACATGCTGAATCCATTTATACATTCAGAAATTGATTTTAAACAACAACAAAAAATAATTTCATGCAGATTTATATCACCAGTTTCACGAAAAAAACCATTTCGTAAAAGAGTTAGACAACACCTTTAATTGATAGTAATTCCTATTGATGTTCTCCATTCACTATTGATGTGGAAGTGTTAATTTCATCTTTTTGAAAATGCATTTATTTTCAGCTACAACCAGACGAAGGGTAAACCTCAATACACAACCCCAACCGATACCCACTAATTTTTCTTTCAGTTAACCAGAGATTTCAATAGCTCTAACCTCAGGTTTAGGGTGAGGTTGCTTGGGAACCCTGACGGTGAGCACTCCATTTTCCATTGTAACCTTCACCTCGTCCACTTTGGAATTTTCCGGTAGGCGCAAACTCGTCTTCCACCTCTATCTTTACCTCCTTTTATTCAGACCTGCCCGGAACAAAAGGTATATCCAGGGCGCTAAATAACGAGAAATCAAAAAATCATAACGAGAAATCAAAAAATCATTTCAAGCTGAAGCCAGTATGATCACTTATTT
Source organism: Picea glauca (assembly GCA_000966675.3). Classification (NCBI taxonomy): domain Eukaryota; kingdom Viridiplantae; phylum Streptophyta; class Pinopsida; order Pinales; family Pinaceae; genus Picea; species Picea glauca. The sequence continues at coordinate 31,782 of JZKD02S1103026.1, forward strand.
TAATTAGATCTATTACATGTTTATACTAATCTTCAATTTCTCCATTGTATTGGCATGATCTCATTGTCATTGAAATCAAAAGTTTACAATTTAAGGTTCTGAAATAACGTATTGCCCTGATCTGATTGAGATTTCAAAGTTTTAACGAGTTACTTATTTGCAAACAACCAACGCAGGCGGGAGGGACGCTACGTATTACCATTATATTCTTTCTTTCACACGGCCACCCATGGTGATCAATGCATCATCCAGCTACGTGGTACCGTCCTCTTTTTTTCTTTCATACATTCTCGAGGATCCCACCTACACAAATTTGCAGACCCTTTCTTCCTTACAATAATAATACAGGGCACCGTTTAAAGCGCAGTTGTTGTAAAATAGTTGTAAGTATTCCCGCCTGTCACGTGGTTGACCCGGGTTCGATCCCCTGCAACGGCCGAAGCGTTTTTCTTCGCATATACTAATATTTTCGCAGATCCCACACATTTAAACATCACGATTTTGTCAAACTGCACAACGTCAATTGATGATTGCTCGGTAATATGTAGATGTTTTATTGTCATATTCATTTACAGCCGAATTAATTCGTTAATATATTTATTGAACATGGGAATCTAGGTCAGATGGTGAGTGCTCGCTTACTACTCAAGTATTTATTGGGAACTTTGTTGTATAAGGGGATGTAGCTCAGATGGTAGAGCGCTCGCTTAGCATGCGAGAGGTACGGGGATCGATACCCCGCATCTCCATCCTAATGTTGGATATAAAGTTATCAATTATTTTGATTAACTCAAATAATCAATTATTTTGATTGGGTATAAAGTTATCAATTATTTTGATTAGCTCAAAGTAATCAATTATTTTGATTAGTACAATTGAAAATAGATTTGTGTAATTATTTTGATTAACTCAAAGTAATCAATTATTTTGATTGGGTATAAAGTTATCAATTATTTTGATTAGCTCAAAGCTTAAAGTAATCAATTATTTTGATTAGCTCAAAGCTTAAAGTAATCAATTATTTTGATTAGTACAATTGAAAATAGATTTGTGTATTTGTGCGATATAAAGTTATCAATTATTTTGTAATCAATTATTTTGATTAGCTCAAAGTAATCAATTATTTTGATTAGTACAGTTGAAAATAGATTTGTGGGATATAAAGTTAATTGATTAGCTCAATTGAAAATAGATTTGTGGGATATAAAGTTTATTTTGTAATCAATTATTTTGATTAGCTCAAAGTAATCAATTATTTTGATTAGTACAATTGAAAATAGATTTGTGGGATATAAAGTTAATTGATTAGCTCAATTGAAAATAGATTTGTGGGATATAAAGTTATCAATTATTTTGATTAGCTCAAAGTAATCAATTATTTTGATTAGCACAATTGAAAATAGATTTGTGGGATATAAAGTTAATTGATTAGCTGAATTGAAAATAGATTTGTGGGATATAAAGTTATCAATTATTTTGTAATCAATTATTTTGATTAGCTCAATTGAAAAAAGATTTGTGGGATATAAAGTTATCAATTATTTTGATTAACTCAATTGAAAATAGATTTGTGAGATATAAAGTTATCAATTATTTTGATTAGCTCAATTATTTTGTTGGATATAAAGTTATCAATTATTTTGTTGGATATTTTACATTTGCAGAATTATCTCAATTATTTTGATTAGCTTAATTGAAAATAGATTTGATTTACATTTGCAGAATTATCTTAATTATTTTGTTGGATATAAAGTTATCAATTATTTTGATTAGCTTAATTGAAAATAGGTTTGATTTACATTTGTAGAATTATTGATGTGGATAAGTGAAATAGATTCTTTTTTGATTAGCTTAATTGAAGATAGATTTGATTTACATTTACATAATTATTTTGTTGAATACAAAGTTATTATTTTGTTGGATACAAAGTTATCGATTATTTTGATTAGTTTAATTGAAAATAGATTTGATTTACATTTGCAAAAGTATCTCAATTATTTTTTTGGATATAAAGTTATCAATTATTTTGATTAGCTTAATTGAAAATAGGTTTGATTTAAATTTGTAGAATTATTGATGTGGATAAGTGAAATAGATTCTTTTTCGATTAGCTTAATTGAAAATAGATTTGATTTACATTTACAGAATTATTTTGTTGAATAGAAAGTTATCAATTATTTTGATTAGCTTAATTGAAAATAGATTTGATTTACATTTGCAGAATTATCTCAATTATTTTGTTGGATACAAAGTTATCAATTATTTTGATTGGCTTAATTGAAAATAGATTTGATTTACATTTTGCAGAATTATCTCGATTATTTTGTTGGATATAAATTTATCAATTGTTTTGATTAGCTTAATTGAAAATAGGTTTGATTTACATTTGTAGAATTATTGATGTGGATAAGTGAAATAAATTCTTTTTTGATTAGCTTAATTGAAAATAGATTTGATTTACATTTACAGAATTATTTTGTTGAATACAAAGTTATTATTTTGTTGGATACAAAGTTATCAATTATTTTGATTAGCTTAATTGAAAATAGATTTGATTTACATTTGCAGG
>JZKD02S1103026.1:50842-68440 GCA_000966675.3 Picea glauca
TTTCCAAATCCTATTCAAGAGGATAGAGCCATGGTTAGTAAAGTCAGAGGCATTACAAATTTGAGCATATATCTGTAAATGAAAAGGTTTGGTAAATTTTAGAGATTTTGTTGAAAACTTGAATAACATTGAATGGTTTTGCATGTGTTGCAATGATCTCTATGAATGTTGAACCAAAACTTTTAAAATTTGTCAACACATTGATCTGTAAAGAAAAATAAATAAGGAAATGCTTCTTGATGACATGAGTATAAGCTGCAAGTGGATGTTTTATAGTGGATGTTTTATGACTTGCACCAGAAAATGAAAAATATATAAAATAAATATGTTTCTTACCCACTGCTTAGGATTTTAGATGTAAGATATGCTTTTGGATTTAGACATCCTTCTTAAATATAGCTCAAGATCAAGGATTTTACTGACTCAGTTTCATGTTCCGGTACTTTACACTTTGTGGAGATTATAAGATACACAAATTTTGCATAATTTCTAAAAAACCTTGTGTAACTTTGTAACTATGATTAGAAATTTAGGACTTAAGAATTCACTATAGTGATATTTATAGCTTTACAAGAGGAAGCTAAAGCAATTGATACAAGCACACATAATCTTAGATTCCTAATTGATTAAGCTGCTCAGAGAAAACTTGTGCCAACTATAATCACTTTGTGACCAAAAAGTGGAAATTGATAACCATGTGTGCAAATCTTCAAATGTATCAATTTGCAAAGCTATTTTCCTTCAAGAAAAAACCCATGAAGTTGATGCATCTGTAATAAATTATATGTCTTGTTGAATGTGAAACTTAGCCGATGCATATGCAATAGCTTATATGACCTGTTGAATGTGACATTTTGTCTTGTTTGTCCCCAATACTAGATCACATAACAATACCCTTATTAGATGATGTCTACTTAATTACATGTCTTCTAGGATGTTAAATTTTTTCATTGATGTAGATGACATAATGTTGTATTAGATAAGAAATAAGACATGTTAGGCACTGTGTTAAAGAATTTTTATGAGCCATAATCCAGGTTGTTCAGTCTCTACAGTGAGATTATTATTCCGAAGGTGTTCTTTAAGGGGAGGTTTCTCTCACCCCTTTGTCGTCTGTCCGCACCGTATAAACAAGTGCCACATGCATATATTGACAATGTATCAACAAATTCCAGGTGTGTTTGTCTGCAACTAGATAGTTCCAACCACCTATCCATTTCCACAAATACTTCTTACCTTCCTCCATCACCCTGTTGCACCACCGCCCTTATCGTTCCTCTTAGATCTACAAGCCTATAAGGAGTATGGTTTGTTGCATTTGAGTTGTTTTATGATTTTCTTGGTTGTTGTTTGCGAAGGCTTGAAAGAGAAGGTTCTCTTGTGTGTCAAAACATTCAAGCTCCTGAAAATTTTCGAGTATTTTCTTGTGTGTTAATTATGTGACTTATAACAATGGCCTCTACAACTACAAAGAATGATCCCGAGGAAGTTGTTATTGTCGTCGTCAAGGAAGTTATTGTGGCCGCTACTGAAACAAAGTCTGACGAGCCCAATGCCGCCAAGAAGGAAAAGCATCCCAAGAAAAATAATCCCAAGGCTCCCAAAGGCTCCAAGATTTCCCCTGCTCATCCTCCATACTTTCAGGTATAATTGGTTAAATGATTTATTTTAGTGTTACATTTCTTTTCTTTCAATCTGTGAATCTGTTGGAGTGTGGCTTGTAATGGCAGATCTTGTTATATAACTTGTTGATTATGGCTTTTTTAGATGATCAAAGAGGCGATCTCTTCCTTGAAGGAGAAGGGAGGTTCAAGTCCCAGGGCCATCCCTAAATAAATGGAGGAGAAGCACATGGTGGTTCTTCTCCCTAACTACAAGAATATGCTCACCATGCAGATCAAGAAACTCGTTTTTGCCAACAAGCTTACTAAGGTGAAGGATTCTTTCAAGTTGGTAGAGGGAGTCAAGAAGGTCCCTGCAAAGAAGTTTGTCAAGAAAAAAACTTCCTGTCTAAAGAAGTAAAATTAAGTAAAATTGGAGTATCTTAGAGGGGTTATTTCAATTACGAAACTAAACAAATTCTAAAATTAAGTAAAATTGGAGTATCTTAGAGGGGTTATTTCAATTAAGAAACTAATTGATATAATTTTAATATGTAATATTTATATATTAAAACCTTGAGTTAATCTAATGGTTAAAAATATGTGTTTCCTTATAGGAGATCACAACTTCAAATTTAAAAGAATATTAATATTATAAAGATGTCATATTTAAAGTTATTATCATTCTTTAATAATTAAATTAAATAATAATGTAAGTGGAAAAATTTAAAAATTTTCATTCCTATATTTTTATGGAGCATTCCATAAAATATAAATATTTGTATGCGCATGATCTATTTTTACATGTATATTTATACTTCTATATTGTTAGACCACTTTAGAAGTTCAAATTTCAATATTTATACACCATTATGTTAATGTGTTGATTGACTATTTACATTAATTTTAATTTATTATTTACTTTTTATATTAATATATATCCATGTAAAGAAAAATAAGGCATCATTATAATCACGATAATATTATATATTTACCATTATGCTAATATGTTGATTAAAGATCCACACCAATTTTAATTCATTATTTATATTTGATATTTATTTGATATATATAGTTTGAAAGAAAAATAAACCATCATCATTATAATTATGATAATATTATATATTTATTACATATAAAGTTATGATATTAGTGAAGTCATTTTAAGAAAAATAATATTCTTGAATATTTGGGTAAGTTAAATTTATTTAATATAAATCTTATTATAAACTTTTTTCCATATAAATTAGTGAATTCATTTCAATACAAATAATTATATTCTTGAATATTTAGATAAGTTAATTTTGTTTAATCTAAAATTTATTATAATATTTTCATTTTTTAAAATATTTTTTATATAAGATTTATACTTACAAAAACTTAATTAATATGCTCACAATATCTTGTAAATATCATATTAACTACAATTATTTGCACATTATTAATATTATGCTCATCACAATATCTTGTAAACATCATATCACTTATCATTACTTATATGGGTGGTTATATATGATTATTTAAAAAAACCAAAAACCTAAAATTTAATATAAACAAGATAATCTAAAACCTTAACTCTATAAATAAGATGAAATGATACTTTGTTTGATATATTGCATGATATATATCTTCACTAAAAAATATTACTATATTTAGAGTTTGCTTATCTATTTCTGAATGATTTTATGATTGAGTGTGATCTTTGATTCTAATGATACTTGTATTTTCTCTTCAAAACATGACATGATTAATTATTTAATTGTTTTTTGGTTAAAATATAATTTATATTCAATATTTCAAATGTGAAATTAAAAGATACATTATACTAAAACAATATTAGTCTTGTGGCTATCTTGCAAAAATTCCAAACTTTTTCTTATGACCTATCACTACATAAATCTTATATACATTATAATATATTGATTGTAATCTAAGCTTATATAAATGAATATGTTGTCAATGTTGATTTGCAAACAAAATTTTGTATTTCAACATTATTTATATTTGAAAAAATTTCATTATGTTGTGGAGATAAAGAGAGGTTCATGTAAGAAAAGAGTTAAACTACAAACATGGGTAGTATCTAGTTTCGTGTATAGGATTAAGACTAGATGATACTAGAAAGCACATGTTCCGCTTGGAGGTAGTGCCAATAATGAGTACAAAGAACACTAACTTCCTTGCGGATATTATATAGGTTGAAACCACATTTGGTCGTGGACTAATTCTGATTGGATAAGATTTCATCTTCCTTAGATGCAAAGAAACACGTTATCCATGCAAGACCCTAAGGCATCTGACAAGAGTGTAAGTATACAACCTTACAAACCACTAGCAAGTCATTTAAGGAGGCATGGTTTTCCTTAAATATGGCGATGAGTCCACTCACATTCATTGATACCAACGAGTGATGAGTGTCCTCATTATCAATTGAGAACTGAATTATGATAAGTTTTGTCACCTTCAAAATAAAACAAAGATTCATACATATAAGACAATTTAGAGCTTTCAATAAAATGTTTGAAATTCACAAAGGACACATCAACCATCCCATGATGAAGTTCTTGATCGGAAGAGAAGGAATGGGACATTGAACAAATACTCTCTCTGTACGTTCAAAGTAATGTTAAAAAATTTAGTTGTCAGTTAACAAAATGGTAAACTACGGGCACCCACCGTGGGGATTGAGCCAACGACCACAAAGGCTAAGAGCCTAGCACTCTACAAATTGAGCTAGAAACATCCTTCATAAAATTAGGGCATGATCCATTTATTGGTTCAAAATTTACCATGTAGTAGACTGCAAAAGGAGATCATTGAATTGAATGAACTGTGACATAGATATGAATTGGTGAATAGAATCACACACAATTTATTATAATTAACTTCATATATGTTAGCATTTTCATACTATGGTGGCAAGTATTCCCAATTGTCCAGCGGGTGACTAGGGTTTGATTCCCAAAAAGACCAGTATCTAAAATTTGAATGGAGGTGATGTCAATCTCTTATGTTAAGTAGAGTATTGAATTTGATTATTCTTAATATTGAATTTAGTATTCTCCTAATTTACTTTAAGTATTATGTCATTGCCATAAATTTGCATTGTCTTATCAGTTATTGATATTTCAATGTATGTTCTTCCTTTACTAAAAAAATATTAACGATATTAGGTTTTTCCACTTTAATTGAGTGTATGAGGGTTCCTTATCCTTGGTTTGGATTTTAACGTCAAAAAAATTATTTGATTCAATCAAATTAGTTAAGGTTTCTTTGTTAACGAGTTGTTTTTTTTCCCCTCTTCTTCTTGACATTTGCAAGTAGATTTATTTTATGATTTCTCAAGAGAGAAATTTATTCATTGTTGTTAGAGAGGATTTTACTAATGTTTTTAATTTCTTGTTTATGAGCATCGTTTATGTTGTGGAAGCTCTTTTATTTGTTGTTGAAATTGGTGGACTTATGCATCTTCAGAGTACACTTAACTTTGGTTTTGAACATTTTCTTCAGCTTTATCAAGTAGGATTTTGTTCAAATTTATTAATTTCTCTTCTAATTCTTCATAATTATGTTGTGACCATTCCTTCTCACATTGGATTTCAACATATTGCACATTGTGTTTATCTACTAATGAAGAGGGAACTTCCATGAAAATTTGAGTGTAAAGACATTGAAATGTTCTATTATTTTTATTATGAAAAAATGTTAAATATTTTTTTTTTTCAAATTCAATGTGCAAGTGTCTAATAATTCCTTTTCAAATTCAAAGTGCAAGTGTCTAATAATTCCAACCATGACCATCCTAAAAAGATGTCTATGTTTTAGCATATAAAGTGCACTTCGATTAGCGAACCATGGTAGGCCTATGATTGAATTCACTAACGTTCCATCAAGATTTGCAAATGCACATGTAAATAACTCATAGGATTCTATTGAAAACTTATTCACTATAAACATGAGTATAAGATGTTTAATAACTATATTATGAAAGACTTTGCTTGAGGCTTGAAAGGTTACATATTCAAGGAGTGAATGAAATCTGAATGGAAATTAGGAGGCCGAGAATGAGAGGTATGGCACACAACATGGAAAACGAGGCTCAAAAGGTTACATATTCAAGGAGTGAATGAAATGTGAATGTAAATCGAGAGGATGAGAATGAGAGGTATGGGGCACAACATGGAGAAAATTACTAGTTTGTAGTAGCCCATGATAGGCCTATGGTTGAATTGGCTATTGTTCTGTGAAGATATTCCAATGCAAATAACTTGGAGGATTCTATCAAAAAATCAATCCTATTGTTCTGTCAAGATCTACAAATGAAAATAGCTTGGAGGATTCTATCAAAAACTCATTCCTGACTAGCATGAGTATTGGAAGGTGGCTTGGTATATGGGGTTTAGGGTTTTCAAAGGACTAGGGATTTTATGTGGAATGGAGGAAGAAATTGTGGATTTATCTGAAGATCCATTGGAGGGCCAACAAATCTGGTCTGATCCAGTGGATCTTAGGATCATATATGAACCTCCTTTTCTCAAAAACATCAAAATTGGAGTAAATCTAATGAAGGAAGAAACCATAGCTATTCTGGGTGATCTGGAAAGAGAACAATTCAATGGTTGGATTTCCAACTTGTCGAGACTGTGTGCTATCATGCCAGATAATTTGTTAAACCATTGCACTAACTTGTTGGGTGATCTTGGAAGGTATATGATGCAAGATTTGAAATACCATGGATTTTGATTCTAAAGCTTAGCACTACCAATGGACATTCCATGCCTTGATGCTCTATTTTGTCTTTTGTTGTACTTTCATATAATGGTACTTGAATAAAATGATAGGTAGCAATGGTCTAGATGTTATGCTGTGTTTTCTTTCTAATATTACTATGCACCCTTAAAGGAGGGACAAATTATCTCTAAACAACTCCAATATTTTTTTGATAAATGTTGTCCACCAAGAAAGCTAGCCACATAATGGATTCATCAAGTATATTTTCATTATATATTATTAATACAATATATTAACTAAGTTACAAAAACAAAAAATATATAATACATGAAAACTCATATCTACTTTGTGATTCAATATGTAGAAAAAATAAATTTGTAAAAGATCTTGTTAACTTTTTACATGTATTTTTTCAAAAAAAATATTATCATTTAATAGCTCAAGAATATTTTTATTTGCAATATATTCTCAAACTAACCTCATTTCATGAATTTATTACCCAAAACACAACCACTTCACAAACAAAAATAGTTTGATAACCAAAATACATAAAAGAATTAGAAGCAGAGAGTGTTGTATCAAGGATGCTCAAAGGATGCTCAAACTGATATCCCAAGCATTTCAGGATTGTTTTTTGCAACCATGCTTTCTGCCTGTCAATCATATCCCACAAAATTGATCATAATCTAGGTTTTTTCCTTCCCCTCTCTTGGATTCTTTCTCTATTGGCATGACTGAGGTGACGACAAAAGATAGGCATGATTGCGGATCCAATTGCTCAAGACCTGCATTGAATGAACAATTTCCATGAACAATATATGAAGGAAGAAAGAAATTGCAGGAGATTCAATTCATTGATTGGTTTTGGAACAGGGACAACAACATTGCGAGCCGAGAAGAGCAGAGCAGAACAACGCAGTTAATCCCACATTTCATAGTATGAATATATTCTAAGTAGATTAATATATTGGGAAATGAAAGTAATAATATCAAATCTGGAATAAGCGGGCGATGATGAAATCGAGCACAAAGAGGAGGTCCTCAAGTTACCTCCGCATTCAGTTGGATATTGGCGCTGAAAATGTTGCTACTGAGCCCACTGTCTCCATGTTTTTTTAAAATTATTATTACCTTACGGGCTACTCACCTTTACTGGAAGATTAATAAATCTAAGTTGACTTATAGCAATCCGCCCATTGCTAACCAAGGATTTAAGAAATTATTATTATTATTGTAAAATATATTACATTATGGGAGTTGCTAACCAAGGATTTAAGAAATTATTATTATTATTGTAAAATATATTATATTATGGGAGTTCACTATCTTGATGTGTGTGTTATTATTATTATATAAAGAAGAATAAACAGATTGCCTCACATATTGATTTTCTGTATTTCATCTTTTTTTCCTGTTCAGCTTAATGATGAGCTCCCCTAATTTCTCCACCGTCCCCTCACTGAATGACAACCAGGGATTTAAGAAATTATTATTACTATTGTAAAATATATTACATTATGGGAGTCCACTATCTTCATGTGTTATTATTATTATAATATAGAGAAGAATATTATAATATAGAGAAGAATATATGATTTTCTGTATTTCATCTTTTTTCCTGTTCAGCTTAATGATGAGCTCCCCTAATTTCTCCACCGTCCCCTCACTGAATGACAACCAGGGATTTAAGAAATTATTATTACTATTGTAAAATATATTACATTATGGGAGTCCACTATCTTCATGTGTTATTATTATTATAATATAGAGAAGAATAAATTATTTTAACGTCCACGAGGCTAACAATAGCCTATCAGACAGACTGCCTCACACATTGATTTTTTGTATTTCATTTTTTTTCTGTTCAGCTTAATGATGAGCTCCCCCAATTTCTCCACCGTCCCCTCACTGAATAAATTATTCCAAGAGATAGCTGTCAAGATACTTACATAGCTGTCCCTACTGTCTTTGAAGGCTTCACACTCTAAAATGAAATGCTTTTCTGTTTCCACTTTTTCTGAGGTGCATAACATTCACACCCTTTCTTCCCAAGCTTCCTTTGGTCTTTTCCAAGGCCCGATTTCACAATGAAGTTGATGAGAATTGGTTCTTAATTGGGCAATAAACATTTTGTCTCTCCAAGATATATTGACACCTATGTACACTTTTTGATGATGATTGTAAGTGGGGTTAAACACTTCGTGCAAAATAAGATAACAATCAAATCATATATTTCAAGCCATATTTTTACTCATAGTAAAATCAATACAATCTGAGTGAGCTTAATAGTTAATAACATTCATTTCTTCTTTGGAGGTCACACGTTCAAATCCAAAGTGGGGTAGGGTAAGTATACCGTAGGCTTTAGCAGTCAAATCGTTGCATGAAAGGGGTCCCTTGTCCCATAAACAAGGGGGTCTCATACACCAATTTGGTTTCTCACTTGGCTTGGTCGTGCCCTTATTATTATTAATACAAATGAAATCACTTCCTTCCATGTAGAGGAGTACTTTCAAATTTTTGATGAAGTCAAGACAACCAAAACCAAATCACTATATCTACATAATCATGTCATCCTTAACCAAATCACGATATCTACATAATCATGCCATCCTTGGCCTTTCCATAATAATCCAAGTAATAAATTTTGCAATGTTTTGTCCTTTTTTTGTCGGAATCCAACGACATAAATATGAACAAAATCACAATTTACTATTGTTTAAAGTGCATTTTTGAATGCATAAATGGCCTCAACATGTTGAAAAAACCTTGGGGCACTTGGATTATACGGAGTTAGCCACTCAAATCTTCCAATCCAACACTTTCTCACTGGATTTCAAGAAAGAAAAAAAAAAAATCCTCGTTAAAGCACCAAAATGTAGAACGTTTAAGCTATGAAATTAATAATAAGTTATTAGAAAGCCATTCAATTGTCCTTTGTATATGACTCATCACTAAGAACCTATGGAAGCATTGGTTGTTATTGGATTTCACTCAATGGTTCATAATATAGTTAACTATATATTGGTAACAAGTGAGTAAGGGTAGACACATCCTCTCGTTAAATAGGGAGTCGATAAGTAGCTAATTACCACTTGTATCAATACATACACAACTATAAAATATGTGATGTATTGTATCTCTAAACTTCACTATGGATTAAGAAAATAATAGAATACATTTCATGGCTGCAAAGACTCATTAGCTTGTCATCCATGAAGGCGAGAGTCCCCATTCTTTACTGCACAACTACGTAGCAATCTAGTAATAAAGACCCCAACTTTGGATACAAAGAGAAAATATTATTCATGGGACACAAATTTTGAAAATACTCAACAGATAAAAATTAAAACACATTCATCATTTCAAAACCTACCATCAATTTAATAATTTTTGAAGAGAAATTATTAAAGATTTAAAGATATTTGGGAAAGGGAGTGAATCATTTCAAAATAAAAATGTGTGCTTATGGTAAATGCTACTCTACTAGCCTTTTAGCTAGAAAAGGTATTTTCATACAAGGGAACATTTCAATCTTGGTTGTAGCACATTACATTTCAAGTTTATTGGACCTATTGGACTTTTTTTTCTTGGTTGTCAAACTTATGCTTCACAATATATACTAGATGCTTAGGAATTCATTAATATTCTAGATCTATCTATAGATTGAGCGATGTTGCAACTTTGTGGAATACTCTAAGGACTCTTCTATAAGTGGTATCATGCCTAAAATAGGAAATAAGTAAGGACAATTTTGACAAAAACTTAAAATCCATATTTATAATAATAGAAATATCACTAAGTGCATATGAATAAAGTGATATCATATTGAATGTACATTGTGTATGTTCATATTTGTCTTCTCTTCTTCTTATTTACCTTCCCAGAAATGTATTACGGCTCTCCTTCCTATGGTCTACTTGCTAAGATATGTTCTCTACAATGCGTCTATTGCAACACAGATGCCACATTTGTGTAGGTTAAGACCATTAATATTGAAAAATGTCTTACTCCATTCAATAGAGAATATCATGGGACTTCTCATCCAACTATCGAATTTCATAAGAAGCCAAAAAATTAGCACATTTATCAAAAGCCTCCTCTATATTACTTCTTTGGTAGCATTTCTTTTCTCTCTTGGATGGGAAGAAAATTCAAGTGGAGCGTTTCTTTTCTTGATTGGGTGGGGAAATCCTCTTGTTAAATAGGGATTCGACAAGTAGCCAATTACCACTTGTATCGATACATACACAACTATAAAAGATGTGATGTATTGTATCTCTAAATTTCACTATGGAGTAAGAAAATAATAGACTACATTTCATGGCTTCAAAGACTCACTAGCTTGTCATCCATGAAGGGGAGAGTCCCCATTCTTTACTGCAAAACAACGTAGCACTCCAGTAATAAATACCCCCAACATTGGATACGAAGAGACAATATTAGTCATGGGACACAAATTTTGACAATACTCAACAAATAAAAATTAAAACATATTCATCATTTCAAAACCTACCATCAATTTAATAAATATTTAAAGATATTTTGGAAAGAGAGTGAATCAGTTCATAATACAAATGTGTGCCTATGGTAAATGCTACTCTACTATCCTTTTAGCTAGAAAATGTATTGTCATACAAGGGAACATTTCAATATTGGTTGTAGCACATTAGATAATATCATGGGCCTTCTCATCCAACTATAGAATTTCATAAGAAGCCAAAATATTAGCACATTTATCACAAGCCTACGCTATATTATTTCTTTGGTAGCATTTATTTTCTCTCTCAGGTGGGAAGAAAACACAGGTGGAACGTTTCTTTGCTTGCTTGGGTGGGGAAAAATGTAGGTATAATAAAGGATTCTCTAATAGAAAAGGTGCATCCCAAAACCATATGTTACAATGGTAGGGTTTTTTTGTTGAAGCGACTAATATTTGTTAAAGATGCAATAGAGGAAGTTTAAGAGGAGGTTATGGCTCTAGATATTCTGCTTGTCTCCTAAGTGTCAACATCTTGGTTCATGGCATTGTATCAATATAAGATTCAACAATGAATATATGTAGATGCTCCATATGTTTGAGACACCATTCTTCTTGTTTTTCTATACACGTCATGATGCCTTGTTCATTTGCTTATCATGTTATCCATGCCATCCATATGGTTTGGTTGTTTGTTTAGACATTGAATCAAAATGGGTTTGTTTGGGGATATTGCCACTTTCTTTTCATGAAGCTAGAACCTATGGGTGGAGGGAGGGAATTGAATGGGGCTTCATAAATAGGGATTGTGTGTACAATGAGAGCGATGTTGTTTCACCTTGTACAAGAAATAATAATAGGATTCAACAAAAAAATTTAGTCTTTATTTCACTTTGGGTTGGTACCTCTATAAGGTACACTGGAAATCTAACTACGAGATAGGCCCTTAATGAAGACAGTAAAACACCCACCATACTCCTTCCTTTCTCTTGCAGTTGGGAACCGAACATATGCCCCTGCCAAGGTAGTATGGATTCAAATTCAGGTGGACTATACCCTTTTAGAGAATAGATGAACCAACAATAGTTTCACCCGTATATATGTAGGAAACAACGACTACAATGAAGTAAGTGAAGGTGAAGGTGAATGTACCACCAATAAAGAAGGAAGCAAAATCATCACTTTTCCATTATATTCTTACCCCTAATTCCTTGATAAGATATAGCTTCACCCATCCGAAAAAGGGGAAGGAAGGGTCTCAATAGATTCATGGCATTGGAGGTGGAGCATAGAAATATTTGCATTGTTGCATTAGAAGTCTTCTGGATATCATGAAAAAAGTTTTAAAGTTTTTCTTTTGTCCTGTCATTTCATATTGCATTCATCCTACGCACCTGAAAGGCGGTCTTCAAAAATATACTATGACAACATGATGTCTACTCAAAGGATCCATATAAAAACTTATCAAATCAAATCTTAAAAAATCCACATTAAAAACCCTATATCAAAATAGGGCTCTCTTAGGAGTAGCAACCTGAGAACCTACCAAAGATCGATTCAACATTATGGTTAACATATATTGGTTGTAACTATAATCTTATATTAGTGAATTGTTTTCAATGTCGATTTGCTAAAAAATAAATGCATTTCAACATTATTTATATCTAAAAAAATGACATGATGGTTAGCATATATTGGTTGTAACTATAAGCTTATATCAGTGACTTTGTTTTCAATGTCGAATTGCTAAAAGAAAATGCATTTCAACATTATTTATATCTAAAAACAATTCGTTAATTTGTGCGAGGAAAAGGAAGGTTCATTCAAGAAAAGCAGTTCAACTGCAATGGAGGGTAGTAGCTAGTCTCATAAATGGGACTAATACTAGATGCTACTAGAAAGCACATGCCCCCAATTGAGGTGGCATCAATGATGAACACATGGGGCACTAGGTAGATCTTGGTGTAATACCAAGATGTGTTGATGTGTGATCCTCTTCCTCTCTCTTGGGATGGTCCATGAGACCTAGGAGTGCCTATGAAGATGGACATGACCACATTGTTGATGGACCCCCTTATGGAGTGATGATAACATTATAGGTCATTATGAGACTCATGTGGACATGTTTTTCCATTATGGAACGCCCCTTGACTTTGTCTTAAAAGGTACCCCCTTGTTGTTTTATGTGATTGAGGTTTTATTTATGTGATTGTGGTTTTATATGTGTTTAGGGTTTTTATAATTAATATTTATATTAATTAAATGCCAATATTTAATTATAATTTTAAATTTCCCTAACTTCTCTCCCTAACTATAAATAAGACCCTACCCTCTAGCATTCTATTACACTCACACTCACTCACTCCTCACTATACTATTTGTTGCGACTACCTCAGTTGTTCTCTCTTGATGATGGTGCAACTTCCTTTTTGGACTATCTTTTCAGATATGAGTTTTGTTTTGTTGGTGCAACCTCTCTATTTGATGTAATAGTTTTAGATCTAAGTTTTGTTGGTGCAGCCTCTCCATTTGATGTAACAGTGTCAGATCTGAGTTTGTTGGTGCAACCTCCCCATTTGGTGTAACAGTTTCATATTATTGTTTTATGTGATTGAGGTTTTATTTATGTGATTGGGGTTTTATATGTGTTTAGGGTTTTTATAATTAATATTAATATTAATTGACATTTTAATTAATATTTATATAAATTAAATGTCAATATTTAATTATGATTTTAAATTGCCCTAACCCCTCTCCCTAACTATAAATAAGACCCTACCCTCTAGCATTCTATTACACTCACACTCACTCACTCCTCACTCTCTTATTTGTTGCAGCTACCTAAGTTGTTCTCTCTTGATGATGGTGCAACCTCCTTTTTGGACTATCTTTTTAGATTTGAGTTGTTTTTGTTGGTGCGGCCTCTCCATTTGATGTAACAGTTTTAGATCTGAGTTTTGTTTGTTGGTGCAGCCTCTCTATTTGATGTAACAGTGTTAGATCTGATTTTTGTTGGTGCAACCTCTCCATTTGATGTAACAGTTTCAGATTTGAGTTTGTTGGTGCAACCTCCCCATTTGGTGTAACAATTTCAGATCTGAGTTTTATTTGCTGTAGTTGTCTTGTGATGGTCTATACCTTGGAAAAATTTTTCCTAAGTCCTTATGACAGAGATCAAACCCTAGAGGTTTGATCCATGAACCTAAAAATATTTCTGAGCATATTATAAATGTTTTCATCCACACATGTGACAACTACATATTTCTTAGATCAGGAGGTAAGCTTGAGGTTTGTCTTTTCACTCATAAATTTTATTTATACTCATAATTTAATTTAAATCTATTTATTTCTTTTCTCATATATGTTGATCTTGTGACCAGAAAATTAAAAAAAACATTATTTGTTTCTATTTTTCCCTAATTCTAATTACAATTTTCCTATGACTTTGACCAAGGGAACACTACTCTAGGAATACTCCCCACACCTTCTTGTGACCATTATTGTTTTTATTATTAGCCTATACCAAACATCACTAAACAACACAATGCCTAGAATCATACTAAGGTCTCTATTATTAAGCTCTTGTTATGGAAACTACGTGATATGGCACTCAAAGCATAACTCGTATCTACAACTTATCGAACTCACTATGAAGATTCTATATGATTAGAGTGGTATCATTATTAGGAAGATACAGTATCAAGATTAAGACTAACTGACTTATTACCTATATTATACCAATCTTATTGAGGCAATGCCATCAATGAATACAGGAAAGGTATCTCAAATGTAGAAACACAAGTAAATCCCATGAATCACTTCTATTACCATAAGTTAATAGGTATGAATATGGTATGATCACAAAAATATGAGTTTCATCTTCTTGAATAGGGATATATCATTTCTTTGGTGGACGTAGCACATATTGGGTGAACCATGTATATCTGTGTCTCTATTGTATTGTGTATCTCTTGTGTTTTATTTATGCATTTATTTTATATTATTGCTATGTGATTCTCTTTTTTATAACGAGAAACACCAAACCATAAAGGTAAGCAATAATCTCATTAAGAGATAAGGGATAAGTGGTGGATAAAAAGGACCTAGTAGTGCAGGTCACTATTACATGAGGGACTGGTCACTAGGAAAATAACTCCCCAAAACTACCTCCATGTGTACATGTGCAATGTTACTGAAGTCTAGTGAAGCTTAGTTACATGTATAAGTTCCCCAAAAATGATGTTATAATGATCATCATTATGCCACTAGTTACAATATTAAATCAATCCACTAGAAAAAATTAAAACAAATTCTAACATATCCCTCATCTAGACATTTCATGCACACTTGCCCTAAATGGTCCAATGGGGTAAAAAAATGCAAACCAACACTCAAAACAGTATGCCGTCAATTGAAAAAATTGTGTTTCATTGGGTCCATCATCCTTGAGTAGTCATCGAGGTTGAATGTGTGAGATCTTGTTATTTAACCCCTGGATCCAAATTTGGTGCTTTAACACATGTCGAAATGACCTTAACCATTATTGTTTCTTATGCACATTTTCATGTCCAAGGACTCATGGAGAAGGGTGCTATTGGAAATAGTCACATGTAGATGAATCTAATGGAGAATACTTCTTATTGAACCAACTCACAGTTCTTTAGTTGTTTTGAGTTGTAGCTTATTTACTTGGATAATTCAAGGACACTTTCTCTAAAATGGTCCCGAGGGAAAAAATGCAACACATGAGTAGGAACATCATGATATTAGTTGCAATAAGTGAGTTTCATTGGGTACATCAACCCAAGTAGTCATCGAGGTTGAATATGAGAGATATCATGATTTGACCCCTGGATCAAAATCCAGTGCTTTAATACATGTGCAAACATGCTCATCCAAAATATTCTATTATTCATGCTTGTATGATTAAGGACTTATGGATAAGGGTGTCATTAACATTGTCCTATGAATATGAATCCAATTAATAAAACTTCTCATAGAAATGACTCATGGTTCTTGAGTTGTTTCAAGTTGTAGTTTTCTTGTGTGGAAAATTTAGGGTCACTTTCCCTAGATGGTCCCCTGGAAAAAGAAATGAAAATAGACACTTGGAACAACATACCATTAGTTGTAGCTAGTGATTTTCATTGTAACCATTTTCCTTGTGAGGTCATTGAGGTTGGAGACAACATACCTTGTGATTGACAATTGCTTTTTTTTTTTAAATACCTACATGACGTCAATATTGCGACGTCTGGTAACGTCAGTCCCATAGAAAACATGTTGGAGATGAATAACTGACCGTCGTTTGAGCGGTGTTACCATACGTCGGTATTGCGACTTATGGTAATGTAAGTCCATAGAAAACATGTCGGAGATGAATAAATGATGGTCGGTTAAGCGATGTTACCATACGTTGGTATTACGACCTATGGTAACGTCGGTCCCATAGAAAATACATCGGAGATGAATAAATTACCATTGGTGGAGGGACATTAAAATACGTCAGTGTTACGACGTATGGTGATGTCTCTACCATAGCACACACATAATGGAGACTGACGAAATGGGACGTCGGAATTCTGATGTCTATGACAATGCTATAGCGACAACTATATGGAGTTTGTACAATCAAATCCGAGATGACACGTGTCTGCATGAAACATCGCAATAGAGATGATATCTATGGCGTCAAAAAAGAGACGTCATGTGAAATGATGTTTGAGAGGGTCTGTTGTTTGTCGTTCTCTAGAAAATATAAAGTGGCAATTGTGTCAAACGCGCCGTCGGAATTTGACCCAAATGTACTAGTGAGTAGAGATGATTTTGTATACAGTGGATGTAATGTCCCCAAGGCCGAGCCCTGTTGTAAATCATGTCTATGAAGTATAAAGCTTGTTTATGAACTGTAATTCAAGTTTATAAGGCTGGTGAGACAAGTTATATAAGCTAGTGGGCTTATGTGTTATTAGGCCAGGGAGCCTAAGTGTTGAAGGCCAGGAGCCTGATTTTTGTACATGTAATTATGCAGAGTATTAATACAAAACATCTATGCGTGTGGACCGACCATGATGAATGAGTGATGGGGGACTAAGCTTCCACAAAACATGGGTAAGGGATTGGGGGTTGGAAGGTTGGAAAGAGAGGCTAAGTGTGGAGCCTAGGGGCTAAGCCTAGGGGCTTAAGTCCTTTGGAATAATATTTTAATATTATCCCAAAAGCCATGTGAAATCTATGTTTTGTCCTAAGTTCATGGGGAGGGATGCATGCAGCTTCATGGGTGACATGTGTCGACCCAGGCGCATTCCATTTAACCCAGGAAATGAGCCATGTTGGGGGTTCTCTTTCCATTCTGTCGACTATTGTGTAGGAGGGGGGTGGGCATTTCTCCAACCATCACCTGAATCCGGGGTTCAACCTTCCAATTCCTCTATCATCCATCTATACACGTTTGGCCTATGTGATTGAACCTCTATACACATTATGGATCTATGAAACCAGAGAGAGCCACACTATGCTTTGGCGCTAATCATTTCCATTTCGGGTGTCCATACCCATTTTCCCAATTGATTGTTGTGGCCACGCAGTGATGGATTGCATGTGGCTTACTGGCCAGTGTGAGGGAGGTGATTGTTGTTGAAGAGGCAGGTTACCCAGTCTGTGAGCGACTCTCTCCAGGTGAGAGAGTGCGCGGAGGAAGTGAGAACTCTTGGAAGGACTCTTGTAGCTTCCACATAGCTCGGATACTTCCGGTCCGGTCTGTTGCTGAAGCCCAAGGGAAGGGAG
>JZKD02S1103026.1:68490-99219 GCA_000966675.3 Picea glauca
TGCCACAAAGCTCGGAGACTTCCGGTCCGGTCTGTTGCTGAAGCCCAAGGGAAGGGAGGTTAGCAGCCGATGGACTGTCTTGGTGACAGTGAAGGTGTATACTCCTGGGGTGGGAAAAACATGTGGGGAATGAGAGTCTGTGGGCAGTGGGCATAAGTGGCTCCTGGGAGAGGATCCTTCTCCTGTGACTGTGTGTCTTCCTGTATTCCCTACCTAGCCTAGGAATCCCTACCCGGTGGAGCTTAGTCCCAGATCGGGGGTGACCTACTGCTGAGAGTGATGAGCATCACAGTCTAACACTGGGAGGTTCGTGGGAGGTCTACACGCAGTTGGTGAATTACATCCAGTCTAAAAGATAAGTATATACATGCGTATAATTTCAATTAAATATGCATGTCTTTGATTCTAGCAATGTTTACATGTATTCCATTGTATTTGCGAATTATTGTTAATGCCGTGGATTATGAATGCTAACGGTATTAATGTGCCTACGCTGTGTTTAATTGTAATTAAGCAATTGTATTTCATAAGAATGCATAATATGTTACAGTAGTGTTTTTCCGCGTCGTAATGTTGGCTCAACCATGGCGTTGATGGCCGGTGACATTATAGTATGGTATCAGAGCCTAGTTTTAATGCTGAGCCTGGATGGGATGAATAAGTGGTCTTTAGACTGAGGTTTTGAGAAGAAATTGTCTGGAGGACTAATTTCAGACCTCAGAATGTTTTTGAGAGTCAACGGACTACTTGACTGTGTTAAAAAGCTCAGGAGGTGTAGCGGTATTATAAAAATGCAGCCGATGTGGTATATGGACACAGGGAGAGAGAGAACTCCAAACCAGAAGTGTTGGAGCCTTAGAATCTGTTCGGGAGGAAAGGAGAACCCTCACAACCGTCAACTCTGGAGAACGTGCACAAGGTTTAAAACCCTTTGGAGTTGCACAGGAGTGTGGAAATCGCGATACATGAAATCCTGAATTCGTCAAGACCGTCCATCGGAAAGGACGCATGGAGAGCGATCAACCTTTCGCTGACTCGTGACTTGAAATGGTCTAAGGGTGAGTTCATGAGAATTCACGAAACCCGAATTCATGACTGGATCACAACCGTCGATCTAAGAGAGATCTGGACCATTAATTGTCCAAGAAGAAATCGACATTTCGGGAATAGGGAGGACGAAGGTGGAAACTATTTCGACCTCGTGACACACGGAATCCTGATATGTGAAATGCCGATGAGATCTGAGTCATCAGATCGTGGGGAAATGAACAAGATCAAGCCTCCAACGTTCGATGGAGAACATAAGAAGGAGGAAGATGCCGAAACTTGGTTTCTTGGTATGAGGAAATACTTTCAACTGCAGAATTATCCCTCTCATGCAGAGGGTAGGATTTCCATGTATCAATTGAAGGGAAATACATCCATGTGGTGGGAGAAACTTGTGTAGGTGCAACAGATCAGGGAAAGGGACATCACATGGAAATAATTCAAGAGGTATTTCAAGAGGAAATACTTAACTAAAAGATATTATGATAGAAAGATGAAATAGTTATTTGAACTCAAGATGGACAACCAGACCATTGATGAGTATGAAGGAAAGTTTTTGCAATTACTGAAGTATGTTCCGTTCATCAAAGATGAGTCTGTGAAGATTCAGAGGTACCTGAGTGGATTACCACCTCCTATTGGGGATAAGATTCAGTATGATGACCCAAAGACTATGGAAGAAACGATAAGAAGAGAAAAGTGCTTATTTGAACAACAAAGAGAAAAGCCTACCTTTCAGAAGGCTTGGGATGACCAGAAAAAGTTCAAGAAAGAACAGAGGCAGAAGGGAAATAAACCACCCTTTTTCAGAAATAGTCCTCAAGGACAGCCATCTCTTAGAGAGCCCAGGAAGGTTGAAGTGGGTGGGAAAATGTGAAGGCCACCACCTATGGAATGTTGGGGTTGTAAAGAAAACCATAGGTACAGGGATTGCCCCCACATAAATGATAAAGTAAGAGTTCTCCACAATGTTCAACAGGATGAAACAATGGAGGACATTGGTAGTAGAATTCCAAGGATCTATGCAGCCCTAGATAACAAGCAAGCTGAGTATCAGTCGCACATGATTGAAGTAGAAGGTATGATAAAAAACCAACCATTTACTATTTTAGTTGATTAAGGGGCTAGCCATAGTTTTATAGACCCTAGAGTGGTAGAAAGTTTTCATTTGATAAGAAATAAACATGAAAAGTCTTGGTTAGTGTAGCTAGCTATAGGAACCAAGAGGAAAGTCACGGAGTTAGTCAAGTCCTGTCCTATAGACATGAATGGACTGAGCATGAAGGTCGATTTGAACATTCTGTCGTTAGGCTCTTATGACTATCTAATTGGGATGGACTGGTTGGACCAACACCATGCCATCTTGGACTGTCGGAACAAGGCATTCACTTGCTTAGATGAAGAAGGGAATCAGAGAGYCGTCCAARGAATTCCTAGAGYTGTTACTGTTAGAGAAATCTYARCAATGCARCTGAAGAAGTGCTACAKAAAAGGYTGTCAATTATTTGCAGCCCATGTGGGGGAAATGCCTAAGGATAAGGTGTCAAGTATTGAGGATCATGAGGTACTTAAAGAGTTCGAAGATGTATTCCAGGAAGTACTTGGACTACCTCTGAAAAGGGATATCGATTTCTCTTTGAACTTGATGCCTGGAGTAGCTCCAGTGTCAAAGGCTCCGTACAGGATGAGTGCGCCAGAACTGAAAGAGTTGCAACTGCAACTTGAAGAACTTATGAAGAAGGGGTATATACAACCAAGTGTGTCACCTTGGGGTGCCCCAGTCCTGTTTGTAAATAAGAAGGATGGAACGCTGAGATTGTGCATCAATTTCAGGAAATTGAACAAAGTAACGGTGAAGAACAAGTATCCTTTGCCGATGATTGATGATCTCTTCGGTCAGTTGAAGGATTCAAAGATCTTTTCGAAAATAGATCTAAGATCGGGATATCACCAAGTAAGAATAAAATATGAAGACATTAACAAGAATGCCTTTAGAACAAGGTATGGTCATTACGAGTTCACAATGGTGCCGTTTGGAATGTCAAATGCACCCGCTATTTTTATGATCTTTATGAATGGAGTATTCAGGGGCTATCTAAACAAGTTTGTTATTGTCTTCCTGGATGACATTCTGGTGTATTCCAGGACCGAAGAAGAGCATGAACAACATCTGAGGATGGTGTTGCAGGTGCCAAGAGAGAACCAACTATATGCCAAGCTGAGAAAGTGCTCATTTTATCAGGAGTAGATCCATTACTTGGGACATATTATCTTGAAGGATGGGATAGCGGTAGACCCTGAGAAGATTGAATCCATTAGAGAATGGTCAGTGCCAAGGAACATAACGGAAGTTAGATCCTTCATGGGATTGGCTGATTATTATAGAAGGTTCATCACAGGGTTTTCCAAGATAGCTCACCCTATCACTTCCTTGCAAAGAAAGGGGAAGCAATTTCACTGGACAAAGGGATGTGAGGAAAGTTTCCAACGATTGAAGCAACTGTTAACCAATGCTCCAATTTTGAGGATTGCAGATCCAAATGAAAATTTCATAGTATGCACTAATGCATGAAAAGAAGGATTGGGAGGGGTCCTCAGTCAGAATGGATTCGTAATCTGTTATGAGTCCAGGAAATTAAAAGAGCACGAGAAGAACTATGCAACCCATGACTTGGAGTTGGCAGCCATAGTTCATGCTCTAAATAAATGGAGGCATTACTTCATGGGAAGGAGGTTTGAACTCATTACAGACCATAACGGTCTGAAATATTTGTTTGATCAACCAACCTTAAACGCTAGACAAAGTAGGTGGCTGGAATTTCTGTGTGAGTACGACTTTGAGATCAAGCATATCAAAGGAAATGAGAATAAAGTGGCTGATGAACTCAACAAGAGGTTGCATGAATTACATGCTACAGGCATTAACATGTATTGGACTGATATTAAAAGAAGAATTCCAGTGGCTGCAAATGCATATTTGTAGTATAGAGAATTGGTAGCCAAGCTACAATAGAGTAAGATGCCACAGAAGATGGAAATTTATAAATTGGAAACAGATGGAATACTGCTGTACAGGAACAAAATTTTTGTACCCAATGTTTAATGCTTGAAACAAATGATTTTGTAGGAGATGCATAATGTGCCTTATGCAGGGCACCTTGGATATCAGAAAATGGTAGCAGCGATCAAGAGCCATTACTTTTGGCTGGGTATGAAGAGAGAGATAACTGAGTACATCGCTAGATGTATGGAGTGCCAGAAAGTTAAAGATGAGCATAGGCACCCAACAGGGTTTCTGCAACCTTTACCCATTTCTGAGTGGGAGTGGGAAGTAGTAACGATGGATTTTATTACAGGATTGCCCTGAACATGCAAGATGCATGATTTGATCATAGTGGTGGTGGAAAAGCTTACAAAAGCTACCCATTTTATTCCACTGAAAAATACTCACAAGGTAGCAAATGTTGCTGATATTTTCATAAAGGAAGTGGCACGATTGCATGGAATTCCTAAAACGATTGTGTCCAACAGAGACCTAAAATTCACCTCAAATTTTAGGAAAGGATTGTTCAAAGGATTCAGAATGAACATAAACTTTAGTACATCTTATCATCCTGATTCTGATGGACAGACAGAGAGGGTGAAGAGAGTAATAGAAGACATACTGAGAATGTATGTGATGGACAAACCATCAAGATGGGAAGACTACCTACACTTGGTAGAATTTGCCTACAACAATGGGTATCATGCATCGTTGAATATGAGCCCATTTGAAGAACTTTATGGAAGAAAGTGCAATACTCCAGTGATATGGGATAATCCAGCTAATAAAACAATAGTTGGGCTAGATTTGCTCAAGGATATGGAGGAGCAAATGATAAAAAATAAGCAGAATTTGAAAGCTGCCCAGGAAAGGAAGAAAACTTATGCTGATAAGAATAGAACCCATAGAGAGTTCAAAGTGGGTGATCATGTTTTCCTGAAAGTGAAAGATAACATGAGTTCCCTGAAGCTGGGAAGTTGCGCTAAGTTGGCAGCCATATTTTGTGGGCCATTTGAAATACTGGAAAGGATTGGGCCAGTTGCATATATGCTTGCATTACCTGCATCCATGAATGTACATAATGTGTTTCATGTTTCATTTATTAAAAAGTATATGCTTGATGCTAATCATATAATTGATTGGAATGTGATCCAGGTGGAGCAAGAAGGTGTCCTGCAAGTGCATCCTGTGCGTATATTGGACAGGAAAAACAAACAGCTTCGGAATCGAGCCATAGGGCTTGTAAAGGTCCAGTGGACCTGGTATGGTCCCGAGGAAGCGACATGGGAGCATGAAGATGTTATGCAGGAAGAGTACCCACATCTTTTTGAAAATTTTGAAAAGCTTGCAGATGTAGTGTAAAGTTGCACTAAGGATAGTGCAAAAATAAGGGGAGGGGATTGTAATGTCCCCAAGGTCGAGCCTTGTTGTAAATCATGTCTATGAAGTATAAAGCTTGTTTATGAACTGTA
Organism: Picea glauca; assembly: GCA_000966675.3. Taxonomy (NCBI): domain Eukaryota; kingdom Viridiplantae; phylum Streptophyta; class Pinopsida; order Pinales; family Pinaceae; genus Picea; species Picea glauca. Next base: position 74,053 of record JZKD02S1103026.1, read on the forward strand.
ATTCAAGTTTATAAGGCTGGTGAGCCAAGTTATATAAGCTAGTGGGATTATGTGTTATTTGGCCAGGGAGCCTAAGTGTTGAAGTCCAGGAGCCTAATTTTTGTACATGTAATTATGCACAGTATTAATACAAAAAATCTCTGCGTGTGGACCGACCACAATGAATGAATGATGGGGGACTAAGCTTCCACAAAACTTGGGTAAGGGATTGGGGGCTAGAAGGTTGGAAAGAGAGGCTAAGTGTGGAGCGTAGGGTAACCCTCACAACCGTCAAATCTGGAGAACGTGCACAAGGTTTAAAACCCTTTGGAGTTGCACAGGAGTGTGGAAATCGCGATACATGAAATCCTAAATTCGTCAGGACTGTCCATCGGAAACGAGGCGTGGAGAGCGATCAGCCTTACGCTGACTCATGACTTGAAATGGTCTAAGGGTGAGTTCGTGAGAATTCAGGAAACGCGAATTCACGATTGGATCACAACCGTCGATCTAAGAGAGATCTGGACCGTTAATTGTCCAGGAAGAAATCGACATTTTGGGAATAGGGAGGATGAAGGTGGAAAATATTTCGACCTTGTGACACACGAAATCTCAATACACAAAATGCCGATGAGATCTGAGTCGTCAGATCATGGGGAAATGAACAAGATCAAGCCTCCAACGTTCGATGGAGAACATAAGAAGGAGGAATATGCCGAAACTTGGTTGCTTGGCATGAGGAAATAATTTCAACTGCAAAATTATTCCTCTCATGCAGAGGGAAGGATTGCCATGTATCAATTGAAGGGAAATGCATCCATGTGGTGGGATCAACTTGTGTAGGTGCAATACATAAGTGATGCAGGAGAATCGTTGGCAAGCGCACAGAGGTGGGACCACCCAAAAAGTGAGATTTCTTTCAGAACTTCAATGTGAGCAGTCACAAACAATTTCGGGATCCACCTCCACACAACGCCGAAATTCACTTTTGGAGGCACGCTTGAACCGGTGCCGGGTTTTTCCCTTTGAAGCAAGTTTTTGAAATTGTAAACAGAGAAGAAGTTTCCACTTCGGCTCTGGAATACGACTAGACTAAGATAGCATAGGATAAGGTTTAGAGTAGACAAGTAGCAGGAAAAACCCTAGGAACATTTTGAGTTATAAAAAAGGTTTGTAAGCCCAGTTAGTGGCAGGTAGAGAAAGGAGAGAAATTTATCTGTGAGAGAACTACGAGTGAGAAGAAAATCTCATCTTTTGGAGCTACTATAGTTTGTATGTATTATGTAGCCATTGGGCACTTATGAATAGAACAAAATGGAAAATTGATCCAAATGTGTTGTGCTTGGACTGTGTGTATTTTCTTGTTGTTTTCTGTTTTATAAACAAGTGAATGGAACTGTGAGATTTTGGCAGTTTCAATTATTTCTCTTCATTTGGAGCTTTGCAAGGTGTGCATAAAGCCAGGGAGGAATGCTGTGGAGTTGTTTTTCTCTTCACTAGGAGCTCTGAAAGGTGTGGATTGAGCCAGAGAGAAAACGTCGTGAATATGAGCTATCAAAATCCCTCAGACGCAAGGAGTGCACGGGAGATCGAAGTCTGAACTAGACAGAGCTCAGGAGGGATACCACTTTGGAAGGTGTTGTCGAGACCATGAAATTATTCCCTGGAAGGAGTGAAAATTGAGTCTTCGCAGACTTAGAAAATATTCTAAGTCGGAGTTGAGTAAAAGCTCAGGAGGAAGAACGCCCTTGAGCATTGGATCGCTGTGGGGATTCCCGCAGATCGTCCAATTGGAAGGAGGAGCACAGACTTTAACGTTGCGTAGATCCCGGTGAGGGGAGGTCAAAGATCTAAACGGACGGTGGAGAGTCCTTGAGGAGGAACATCGAAATCTCACAAACCATTGGATAAGGTGGAGCTGCAAGGAGATTAGCAGTGAGGGCTACTTGACATCCAAAAGATCAGGAGGAACAACGACCATCGATCTCAGATAGATCTGGATCGTTGGTTCAGTTCGCGAACTCGGGTATCGCCAACTAGAGGGATAGAGGTATTTTCTTCCAAAACCCCGAGTCGCAAGATCACGAAATAGCGGAGATGACCCATTTTGCGGACTCGGATATCGTGAACCGGAAAGTAGATTCCCTTGTTTTTCAAACCTCTGAGTCGTGAGACTGCGATTTGATCTGAACCATTGATCACAGGAAGAAGCAGAGTTCCTTGTTTTTCAAACCTCCGAGTTGTGAGATAGCGAGGACTGTCCATTTTGCGAACTCGGACATCGTGAGCTGGGAGGCAGTGTTCGTGGTGCTTCAAAATCCCGAGTCGAGATATCGCGAGATAGCGAAGGCTGTCCATTTCGTGAAATCGACCATCGCGAGTTGGGAGGCAATGTTCGTGGTGCTTCAAAATCCCGAGTCGCGAGATAGTGAGGGTTGTCCATTTCGTGAACTCGTACATTGCAAGCTGGGAGGCAGTGTTCTTGGTGCTCCAAGACCCCGAGTCGCGAGATCACAAAATAATGAGGTTAGATCATTTTGTAAACTTGGGAATCGTGGACTAGAGGGCAGAGTTCTTGGCACTTCAATACCCTGAACTGCAAAATAGCGAAAGGTAGGAAGGATAAGGGCGCGGTCATGGCTCTTGGTCGTGTACTATAGGAGCTCGTGCTCGGTGCTTGGAAAATTCAATTGAGCGTTTATGGAGGGACCTGTATGTGTGTGTGTTCATTCGAAGGGTTCTAGTTTGGGACCAACAGAGTTATTTCAGCTCCTGAACCAGAAGATCCTGACTGGGAGGTCACGCAACCCTGAGGAGGGATAGGGGGTCTACATCAGGTGGTATCAGAGCACATTTTTCGTCTATAGATTTCAGGTGAAGGAGGAAAAAGAAGGAGACATAAAACTCAGAGCTGTAATCTGTGTGTGATAGACAATCAACACAATGTCTCCAAGAAGATGAGATCCGCCTTTAGCCAACCATGCTGTAGAAAGGGAGATGTGAGAGTTTCATGCTCAAATGGAGGCAATGGAAGCAACATAAAGAAGAGCACCTGACGTTGGGGATGTCAGTGATGCAGAAAGTGAAGAGGTTGAGGTTGAAGAAGCTGCAGGAGAGGATGCTGCAGAAGAATGTTTGTTGAGAGAAGTTACCAGGTTGGGAGGCAGAGCTAAGATAGAGGTCCCCATGTATGAGGGAAATCTAGATGCTAAAGAACTGTTGGACTGGATAAGGTCCATGGACAAACACTTTGACTATGAAGATTTCAATGAGGAAAAGAAGGTGAAGTAGGAAGTCACCAAGCTAAAAGGGCATGCAGCACTATGGTGGGACGAACTGCAGGCTGAGAGGAGAGGTAAAGGAAAATGGAGGATAAAGAGTTGGGACAGGATGGTAGCCAAGCTGAAGGCTAAGTTCATACCAAAGGACTACTATATCAATATGTTCATGAAGCTACAGAACCTGAGATAGAAAGGAATGGCGATCAAGGAGTACACCGGGGAGTTCTACAGGCTGAACATCAGAACTGGACAAAGGGAGAGAGACGAAGAAAAAGTCGCCAGATATGTAAATGGATTGAGATATGAAGTCTAGGATGAGCTAAGCATGATGTCAGTGAGGACTATGGAAGATGCTTATTAGTTTGCACCGAAGGCCGAGGAGAATCTGGCCAGAAAAAAAAACCAGCGAGGAAGAGGTAAAGGCTTGATCCTAAGCAAAAGTAAGGGATTTAACCATGACAGAGCACATTAGTCTAAGGATGAGGTTGATAAACCACACAATCACTTGGAACGAGGAGGAAGTTCACGAGGAAGACAAAATGGTGGAAGAAACTCTTCTAGGGGAAGAGGTAGAGGAGTAAGGTGCTATAACTGTGGAAATATAGGTCACATGTCTTGGGAATGTCTCGAGAATAAGAAGGAAGGAGGAGAAGCCCACATTTCAGAAGAACAATGAAGAGATGTTGAGGCAGAAGGAGCAGAGGATGGAGCATCCCTGATGTTGAGAAAAGTTCTCTTAAAACCAAAGGCATAAATTGAAAAGCCAGTGCAGAGGAACAGTCTCTTCAGGACAACTTGCAAGACTAAGGATAAAGTATGCAAGGTGATCATTGACAGTGGGAGCACTGACAATCTAGTATCCACAAAGATGGTGGATAAATTGGATCTGAAGACAACTGCACATCCAAGGCCATACAAAGTCTCATGGCTGCAAAAAGGACACCAAGTAATGATTACTAAACAATTCCTGGTTGAAATTAAAATAGGAGGATATAAAGATGAAATCACATGTGATGTAATTCCCATGGATGTATGCCACATTTTATTGGGAAGACCAGGGCATTATGACATAAATGTCATTCATGATGGCAGGAAGAATACGTACACATTGGAGAAGAATGGTAGGACGCATATGTTACTGCCAATGGAGGAGAAGAGAGAGAAAGAGGAAGCCATCACAAGCATACTTCTCATGAGTGGGAAGGAACTCCTGAAGGAAGCCAAGGAAGAACAGGAGATGCAGTTCGTTGTGGTGAGGAAGCCCAGAGTCATCCTTACGAGTACATCAATGGATGATTTTCCTGAAGAAGTTCATAAGCTACTGGATAATTTTGCTGATATAGTGGTGGATGAGCTGCCAAACTCATTGCTACCCATCAGGAGTATCAGTCATCATATTGACTTGATACCAGGAGTAAGCTTGCTGAAAAAGGCAGCATACAGATTAACACCTCAAGAAAATGAGGAGGTGAAGAGCCAAGTCCAAGAATTGTTGAATAAGGGTTTGGTTAGGGAAAGTTTGAGCCCATGCGCAGTACCAACTGTGTTAAGCCCAAAGAAAGAAGGAGGATGGAGAATGTGCAGAATCGAGAGCCATCAACAAGATCACCATCAGGTATAGATTTCCTTTACCGAGAATGGATGACTTAATGGATTTCTTAAGTGGTGTAAATTTCTTTTCTAAGAATAGATCTGAAAAGTGGATATCACCAGATTAGGATGAGAGAGGGTGATGAATGGAAAACAACCTTTAAGACGAATGAAGGCCTGTATGAATGGCTAGTTATGCCATTTGGCCTAACGAATGCCCCGAGCACTTTTATGAGGCTGATGAATGAAATTCTAAAAGATTTCATTGGCAAGTTCATGGTTGTATATTTGAACGATATACTGGTCTTTAGCAGGACAAAAGAGGAGCATTTGAGGCACCTAATGCTAGTAACAAGGAGGCTACAACAGGAGAAGATGTTGATCAATCTGAAGAAGTCATCTTTTATGAAGATAGAGCTCATTTACTTGGGTTTTGTGATATCTTCGAATGAATTGAAGATGGATCCAGAGAAGGTGAAAGAAATCAGAGAATGGCCGTCACCAAGGAGCATGTTCGAGGTAAGGAGTTTTCATGGTTTAACAAGTTTCTACAGAAAGTTCATTAGAGACTTCAGTGGAATTTGTGCGCCAATGATGGATACAGTAAAGAAGCGGCACAAGTCCTTTAAATGGACAGAGGAGGCTGAAATGAGCTTCAATATAATGAAGGAGAAGATAATAGAATGACCAATTTTGATCTTGCCGAATTTTGGGAAGACATTTCAGGTGAGATGTGACACAAGTGGAGTTGCAATAAGAGTTGTTCTGAGTCAGGATAACATGCTTGTTGCCTATTTCAGCGAGAAGCTGAATGAGACTAAGATGAAATACTCCACATATGACAAGGAATTCTATGCCATCATTCACGCATTGAAGAAATGGAGGCATTATCTTGTCCCGAAAGAGTTTGTCTTGTACATCGATAACCAAGCTTTACAATTCATAACCCAACAAGAAAAATTGAATCAGAGACATGCAAAATGGGTTGAATTTGTGCAAAAATTTACTTTTGTCATAAAACATATTGTTGGGAATGCTAACAAGGTTGCTGATGCATTAAGCAGAAGATGTTTAATTCTGCAAGAATTCTAGGTGAAGACCTTGGGGTTTGAACACCTTAAGGATATGTATTGTGATGATACAGATTTCAAGGAGGCCTACAAAGCATGCACAAGCCCTGTACTGAGAGATAGAATTCAATGGACAAAGTATATGGTTCAGGAAGGATTGTTGTTCAAAGGAAATCAATTGTGCATACCAATATGCTCAATGAGGGACAATCTTCTGAAGGAGAAGCATAGTGGAGGATTGGCTGGACATTTCAGCCACGATCAAACGTTTGCACAACTGAGCAGTTCTTACTATTGGAAAGGTATGAGAACATATGTGATAAAGTTGGTGAACATATGTAGAATATGCCAACATGCAAAGGGGAAAAGACAAAACACTGGATTGTATCAACCATTGCCAATACCAGAGAGGCCTTGGGATGCAATAAGCATGGATTTTGTGTTGGGATTGCCAAGAACACAAAGAGGATTTGATTCCATATTTGTGGTGGTGGATAGATTTTCAAAGATGGCACATTTCATCCCATGCCAGAAGACCAGTGATGCAACACATGTTGCAAATTTGTTTTTCAAAGAAGTTGTGAGACTTCACGGTCTACCCAGAAGCATTGTCTCAGACAGATACACAAAATTTGTTGGTCACTTTTGGAGGATGCTGTGGAAGAATATGGGGACAGATTTTTCCTTCATCTCAACTTATCACCCTCAGACGGATGGGCAGACTGAGGTGGTAAATAGAAGTCTGGGGAACTTATTGAGAAGTTTGGTTACTGAACATCATAACTAGTGGGATCAGATTCTTCCACAAGTAGAATTTGCATACAATGACTCACCAAACAGAAGCATTGGGAGGATCCCATTCCAAATACTATATGGAATCCAACCCAGGGGAGTGTCTGAGTTAAGGGAATTAGAACAGGGAGAGATCATAAGCGTTGGAGCAGAGGATTTTGCTGCTGAAATGCAGAGACTCCATAGTCATATCAAAGAACAATTACAGAGTTCTAATCAGATATACAAAAATAGAGCTGATCAACATCGTAGGGAACTTCAATTTGAAGTGGGAGATCAAGTTTAAGCACATATCAGGAAGGAAAGGTTCCCTAGGGGAACATATAACAAATTGAAGATGAAGAAGATAGGACCCTGTAAGATCTTGAGGAAGTTTGATGCAAACGCCTATGAGATCAAGTTGCCAGATGGTGTGGGAATTTCACCCATATTCAACGTCTTAGACCTGTACCCTTACAGGAAATATGACACAGAAGGATCAAAAGATCAAGGAAAGATTCAGTGGGAGAAGCAGATGCCTGTGGCAGAGAAGCTACAGATGGAGAAGATTCTGGATCAGAGGATTGGAAAGAAGACCAGGAGGAAGACTTATTTTGAGTATCTGGTCAAATGGAAGGGATTCCCAATAGAAGATGCCAGTTGGGAAAACGAAGCTGCTATCCAGAAGCAGGGAAAGTCAGTAGAGGAACTCATGGACAGGAGTCCATGAATTTTTGTCAAGGGGAGTATGATGCAGGAGCATCGTTGGCAAGCACGTAGAGGTGGGACCACCCAACATGTGAGAGTTCCTTCAAAAATTCAACATGAGAAGTCATAAACGATTTCGGGATCCACGTCCACACAAAGCCAAAATTCACCTTCGGAGGCACGCTTGAACCGGTGCCGGGTTTTTCCCTTTGAAGCAAGTTTTTGAAATTGTAAATAGAGAAGAAGTTTCCACTTCGGCTCTGGAATATGACTAGACTAAGATAACGTAGGATAAGGTTTAGAGTAGGCAAGTAGTAGGAAAAACCCTAGGAACATTTTGAATTATGAAAAAGTTTGTAAGCCCAGTTAGCGGCAGGTAGAGGAAGGAGAGAAATTGATCTCTGAGAGAACTGTGAGTGAGCAGAAAATCTCAGCTTTTGGAGCTACTGTAGTTTGTATGTAATATGTAGCCAGTGGGCACTTATGAATAGAACATAATGGAAAATTGATCCAAATGTGTTGTGCTTGGACTGTGTGTATTTCTGTTGTTTTCTGTTTTATAAACAAGTGAATGGAATAGTGAGATTTTAGAAGTTTCAATTGTTTCTCTTCATTTGGAGCTCTGTAAGGTGTGCATCAAGCCAGGGAGGAACGCCGTGGAGTTGTTTTTGTAGTGTCCCCAAGACCGAACCCTTTGTAAATCTGGTTTATGAAATGAATTGTAAATATGTGTTGTAGGCTGGTGAGCCAAGTTTGTATAAGCCTGTGGCTTATGTGATTATTAGGCCAGAGAGCCAAAGGGTTGTAGGCCAAGGGCCTGATTTTGTATCTGTATGTATGCAACACATTAATAAAATATAAACACCGCTGCATGCAGGCCGACACGATGAATGAGTGATGGGGGACTAAGCATCCATATAGAGCGCAAGGGATTAGGGCCTGGAAGGTGGGAAAAGGGGCTAAGTGTTAAGCCTAGGGGGCTTAAGCCTTGGAAATAATATTTTATTATTATTCCAAAGAACATGTGCATTTTATGTTTTTTTTATCCTAAGTTCCTGGCAAGGGGAAAACGTGCAAAGGGGATGCATGTTGATGGAACTCATGCAGTTCCAAGGGTGACAAGTGTCAACCCTGGTGCATGCGAATAAAACAACCAAGATGAGCCGTGAGAGGGGTTCCTCTGCCATTCAACCTTGGACTGTCCTGAGTATGAAACCATCTAAACTCTGCAGGAAGACCTTCGTGCATTTTAGAAGTCGAAAAGAAGACCTATGTGATTCCGAGGAAGCCTGGTATTGGATTTGGGAAGCCTATGTTTGTTTCTAAGTATATCCTCTGTCTGAACAGTCCAAACCTGTTTTTACCCTTGCATGGATTTTTTGTCATGCGTCTCGAGAGCTAGAGCGTGAGTCTATCCTGTGTTGCCAGATTGAGAAATAAGAAGTGACCTGCCATTGTTGAACCTGTTGGAAAGCCCGTGTCCATTTTCCCCATTGGTTGTGTGGCCACACAATGCTGGACTGCGTGGGGCTTATTGACCAGTGGTACAACACTCTCTCCAGGTGAGAGAGGTGATTGAGGTTGGAAGAACATGTTGTTGGCCTCTGAGAAATTCTCTCCAGGTGAGAGAGTGCGCAGAGGAAGGCGAGAAATCCTGGAAGGAACCCTGTAGCTGCCACAGAGTTCGGAGACTTCCGGTCCGATCTATTGCTGTAACCCAAGGCAAGGGAGATTAGCAACCAAAGGAGTGTCTAGGTGACAGAGAAGGTGTATACTCCTGGGGTGGAACATGCATGTGGGGAAGGAGAGTCTGTGGGTAGTGAGCATGAGTGGTTCCTGGGAGATAATTTCTTCCTTGTGACTGTGTGTTTTCCATGTAACCTCAGCCTAACCTAGGATTCCTTGCCTTAAGGTGGAGCTTAGTCCCAGCTCGGGGGTGACCCACTGCTGAGCTGACGAGCAGTGTGGTCTAAGGCTGGGAGGTTCGTGGAAAGCCTACATATGGTTGGTGGAATCTACCACTGTTTCAAAGATAAGTATCAGATGATGTTTATTCATGTATTCTGCTGTGTATATCAATTTAATGTTAATTCTATTGATTGTTGATTATGGGAGTAAATCTTAGGTATACTCTTAGTTTAATTGTATTTCTCGATTAAATGCATGTTATTACTATAATGCCGGTATGAGATATGTACAAAGTGGTGTTATAGTTTTGTTTAAGAGCGATTAAGCCTTGGCACCAAAAGGGTGCGCTACAATCTTTCTTTTCACTGGGAGCTCTGCAAGGTGTGCATTGAGTCAGAGAGAAAACACCGTGAATCTGAGCTATTGAAATCCCTTAGACGCAAGGAGTGCGCAGGAGATCGAAGTCTGAACCAGACAGAGCTCAAGAGGGATAACACTTCAGAAGGTTTTGTTGAGACTAGGAACTTATTCCCTGGAAGGAGAGAATATTGAGTCTTTGCAGACTTAGAAAATCTTCTAAGTCGGAGTCGAGTAAAATCTCAGGAGGAAGAATGACCTTGAGCGTTGGATCGCTGTGGGGATTCCCGCGGATCGTCTGATTGGAAGGAGGAGTGAAAACTTTAACGCTGTGTAGATCCCGACGAGGGGAGTTCAAAGATCTGAATGGACAGTGGAGAGTCCTCGAGGATGAACACCGAAACCTCACAAACCGTTGGATAAGGTGGAACTGCAAGGAGATTAGTGGAGAGGGCTACTTGACATCCAAAAGATTAGGAGGAACAAGGAACATCGATCTCATATAGATATGGACTGTTGGTTCAGTTCGCGAACTTGGGTATCACCAACCAGAGGGATAGAGGTCTTGTCTTCCAAAACCCTGAGTCGCGAGATAATGAAATAACGGAGTCGACCCATTTCACGGACTCGGATATCGTGAACCAGAAAGCGGAGTCCCTTGTTTTTCAAACCTCCAAGTTGCGAGAATACGATTTGATCTGAACCGTCGATCACAGGTGGATCTAGACCATTGGTCCACATCATGAACTCAGATATCATGAACTGGGAAGTGGAGTTCCTTATTTTTCAAGCCTCTGAGTTGCGAGATTGCGAGGACTGTCCATTTATTGAACTCGGACATCATGAGCTGAGAGGCAGTGTTCATGGTGGTTCAAAATCCTGAGTCGCAAGATCGTGAGATAGCGAGGGTTGTCCATGTCATGAACTCAACCATCTCGAGCTAGGAGGCTGTGTTCGTGGTGCTTTAAAATACCGAGTCGCGAGATAGTGAGGGTTGTCCATTTCACGAACTTAGACATTGCGAGCTGGGAGGAAGTGTTCTTGGTGCTCCAAGACCCTGAGTCGCGAGATCACGAAATAATGAGGTCAGATCATTTAATGAACTCGGGCATCGTGGACTGGAGGGCAGAGTTCTTGGTGCTTCAATACCTCGAACCCTGAAATAGCGAAAGGCAGGAAGGATAAGGGCGCGGTCATGGCTCTTGGTCGTGTACTGTAGGAGCTCGCGCTCGGTGCTTGGAAAATTCAATTGAGCCTTTGTAGAGGGACCTGTGTGTGTGTGTATTTTCGTTCGAAGGGTTCCAGTTCAGGACCAACAGAGCCGTTTCAGCTCTCGAACCAGAAGATCCTGATTGGGAGGTCGCGCAACCCTGAGGAGGGATAGGGGTTCTGCATCAATCAGGGAAAGGAACATCACATGGAAAGAATTCAAGAGGTATTTCGAGAGGAAATACTTAACTAAAATATATTATGATAGAAAGATGAAAGAGTTATTTGAACTCAAGCTGGACAACCAGACCATTGATGAGTATGAACGAAAGTTTTTGGAATTACTGAAGTATGTTTCGTTCATCAAAGACGAGTCTATCAAGATTCAGAGGTACCTGAGTGGATTACTGCCTCCTATTGGGGATAAGATTCAGTATGATGACCCAAATACTATGGAAGAAATGATAAGAAGAGCGAAGTGCTTATTTGAACAACAAAGAGAAAAGCCTACGTTTTAGAAGGCTTGGGATGACCAGAAAAAGTTCAAGAAAGAACAGAGGCAGAAGGGAAATAAACCACCCTTTTTCAGAAACAATCCTCAAGGAAAACCGTCTCTTAGAGAGCCCAAGAAGGTTGAAGTGGGTGCGAAAATGTCAAGGCCTCCACCTATGGAATGTTGGGGTTGTAAAGAAAACCATAGGTACATGGATTGCTCCCACATAAATGATAAAGTAAGAGTTCTCCACAATGTTCAGCAGGCTGAAACAATGGAGGACATGGGCAGTAGAATTCCAAGGATTTATGCAGCCCTGGATAATAAGCAAGTTGAGTATCAGTCACACATGATTGAAGTAGAAGGTATGATAAAAAAACCAACCATTTACTATTTTAGTTGATTCAGGGGCTAGCCATAGTTTTATAGACCTTAGAGTGGTAGAAAGTTTTCATTTGATAAGAAGAAAACATGAAAAGTCTTGGTTAGTGCATCTAGCTACAGGAACCAAGAGGAAAGTCACGGAGTTCGTCAAGTCCTGTCTTGTAGACATGAATGGACTAAGCACGAAGACCGATTTGAACATTCTGCTGTTATGCTCTTATGACTATCTAATTGGGATGGATTGGTTGGACTAGCACCATGCCATGTTGGACTATCGGAACAAGGAATTCACTTTCTTAGATGAAGAAGGGAATTAGAGAGCCGTCCAAGGAATTCCTAGAGCTGTTACTATTATAGAAATCTCAGTAATGCAACTGAAGAAGTGCTACAGAAAAGGCTGTCAATTATTTGTAGCCCATGTGGGGGAAACACCTAAGGATAAGGTGTCAAGTATTGAGGATCATGAGGTACTTAAAGAGTTTGAAGATGTATTCTAGGAAGTACCTGGAGTACCTTCGAAAAGGGATATCGATTTCTCTGTGAACTTGATGCCTGGAGAAGCTCCAGTGTCAAAGGATTCGTACAAGTTATATACGCCCAAGCAGTTGCATATGCATCTTGAAGAACTTCTGAAGAAGGGGTATATACACCCAAGCCTGTCGCCTTGGGGTGCCCTGGTCTTGTTCATAAAGAAGAAAGACAGAACGCTGAGATTGTGCATCAATTTCAAGAAATTGAACAAAGTAACGATGAAGACCAAGTATCCTCTGCCGAGGATTGATGATCTCTTCGATCAGTTGAAGGATGCAAAGATATTTTCGAAAACAGATCTAATATCGGGATATCACCAAGTAAGAATAAAAGATGAAGACATCAACAAGACCTCCTTTAGAACAAGGTATGGTCATTACGAGTTCACAGTGGTGCCGTTTGGACTGTCAAATGCACTTGTTGTTTTTATGAGCTTGATGAATGGAGTATTCAGGGACTATCTAGACAAGTTTGTCATCGTCTTCCTGGATGAAATTCTGGTGTATTCTAGGACCGAAGAAGAACACAGACAACATCCGAGGATGGTGTTGCAGGTGCTAAGAGAGAACCAACTGTATGCCAAGCTAAGCAATTGTTGCTTTTATCAGGAGAAGATCCATTACTTGGGACATATTATCTCGAAGGATGGGATAGCGGTAGACCCTGAGAAGATTGAAGCCATTAGAGAATGGTTAGCACCAAGGAACGTAACAGAATTTAGATCCTTCATGGGATTGGTTGGTTATTACAGAAGGTTCATCGCAGGGTTTTCCAAGATAGCTCACCCTATCACTTCCTTGCAAAGAAAGGGGAAGCAATTTCATTGGATAGAGGGATGTGAGGAAAGTTTCCAGCTATTGAAGCAGCTGTTAACCAGTGCTCCAATCCTGAGGATTGCAGATCCAAATGCATATTTCATAGTATGCAGTGATGCATGCAAAGAAGGACTGGGAGGGGTCATCAGTCAGAACGGATTCGTAATTTGTTATGAGTCCAGGAAATTAAAAGAGCACGAGAAGAACTATGCAACCCATTACTTGGAGTTGGTAGCCATAGTTCATGCTCTATAGAAATGGAGGCATTACCTCATGGGAAGGAGGTTTGAACTCAGAACAGACCATAATGGTCTGAAATATTTGTTTGATCAACCAACCTTAAACACTAGACAAAGTAGGTGGCTGGAATTTCTGTGTGAGTACGACTTTGAGATCAAGCATATCAAAGGAAAGGAGAATAAAGTGGTTGATGCACTCAGCAGGAGGGTGCATGAATTACATGCTACAACCATTAGCATGTATCAGACTGATATTAAAAGAAAAATTCTGGAGGCTGCAAATGTAGATCTGCAGTATAGAGAATTGGTAGCCAAGCTACAACAGGGTAAGATGCTACAAAATATGGAAATTTATAAATTGGAAACAGATGGAATACTGCTGTACAAGAACATAATTTTTGTACCCAATGTCCAGTGCTTGAAACATATGATTTTGCAGGAGATGCATACTGTGCCTTACGCAGGGCACCCTGGATATCATAAAACGATAGCAGTGGTCAAGAACCATTACTTTTGGCTGGGTATGAAGAGAGAGATCGCTGATTACATCGCTATATGTATGGAGTGCCAGAAAGTTAAAGCTAAGCATAGGCACCCAACAAGGTTGCTGCAACCTTTACCCATTCCTGAGTGGAAGTGGGAAGTAGTAACGATGGATTTTATTATGGTATTTCCCTGAACAGACAAGATGCATGATTCGATCATGGTGGTGGTGGAAAAGCTTACAAAAGATACCCATTTTATTCCACTGAAAACTACTCACAAGGCATCAGATGTTGCTGATATTTTCATAAAGGAAGTGGCACGATTGCATGAAATTCCTAAAATGATTGTGTCCGACAGAGACCCGAAATTCACCTCAAATTTTTGGAAAGGATTGTTCAAAGGATTGAGAATGAATCTGAACTTTAGTACAACTTATCATCCTGAGTCTTGTGGACAAACAGAGAGGGTGAACAGAGTAATAGAAGACACACTGAGAATGCATGTGATGGACAAACCATCAAGATGGGAAGACTACCTACACTTGGTAGAATTCACCTACAACAATGGGTATCATGCATCGTTGAAGATGAGCCCATTTGAAGCACTTTATGGAAGAAAGTGCAATACTCCAGTGAGCTGGGATAATCCAGCTGATAGAATAGTAGTTGGGCCAGAGTTGCTCAAGGAGATGGAGGACCAAATGATAAAAATTAAGCAGAATTTGAAAGTTGCCCAGGATAGGAAGAAAATTTATGCTGATAAGAATAGAACCCATAGAGAGTTCAAAGTGGGTGATCATGTTTTCCTGAAAGTGAAAGCTAATAGGAGTTCCCTGAAGCTGGGAAGTTGCACCAAGTTGGCAGCCAGATTTTGTGGGCCATTTGAAATCCTGGAAAGGATTGGGCCAGTTGCATATATGCTTGCATTACCTGCATCCATGACTGTACATAATGTGTTTCATGTTTCATTTCTTAAAATGTATATGCTTGATGCTAATCATGTAATTGATTGGAATGCGATCTAGGTGGAGCAAGAAGGTGTCCTGCAAGTGCATCCTATGCGCATATTGGACATGAAAAACAAACAGCTCCGGAATTGAGCCATAGGGATTGTAAAGGTCCAGTGGACCTGGTACGGTCCTGAGGACACGACATGGGAGCATGAATATGTTATGTGGGCAGAGTACCTGCATCTTTTTGAAAATTTTGAAAAGCTTGCAGATGAAGTGTAAAGTTGCACTGAGGACATGGAAAAAATAAGGGGAGGGGATTGGAATGTCCCCAAGGCCGAGCCCTGTTGTAAATCATGTCTATGAAGTATAAATCTTTTTTATGAAATGTAATTCAAGCTTATAAGGCTAGTAAGCCAAGTTATATAATCTAGTGGGCTTATGTGTTATTAGGTCAGGGAGCCTAAGTGTTGAAGGCCAGGAGCCTGATTTTTTTACATGTAATTATGCACTGTATTAATACAAAACATCTCTGCGTGTGGACCGACCATGATGAATGAGTGATGGGGGACTAAGCTTCCACAAAACCTGGGTAAGGGATTGGGGGCTGGAAGGTTGGAAAGAGAGGCTAAGTGTGGATCCTAGGGGCTTAAATCCTTGGGAATAATATTTTAATATTATCCCAAAAGCCATGTGAAATCTATGTTTTGTCCTAAGTTCTTGGGGAGGGATGCATGCAGCTTCATGGGTGACATGTGTCGACCCAGGCACATGCCATTTAACCTAGGAAATGAGCCATGTTGGGGGTTCTCTTTCCATTCCGTCGACTGTTGCGTAGGAGGGGGGTGGGCATTTCTCCAACCATCACTTGAATCCAGGGTTTGACCTTCCAATTCCTCCATCCTCCATCTGTACGCGTTTGGCCTCTGTGATTGAACCTCTGTACACCTTATGCATCTTTGAAACCAGAGAGAGCCGCGCTATGATTTAGCATGGATCGTTTCCGTTTCGGGTGTCCATACCCATTTTCCCAATTGACTGTTGTGGCCATGCAGTACTGGACTGCATGTGGCTTGCTGGCCAGTGTGAGGGAGGTGATTGTTGTTGAAGAGGAAATTTACCCAGTCTGTGAACGACTCTCTCGAGGTGAGAGAGTGCACGGAGGAAGTGAGAACTTCTGGAAGGAGTCCTGTAGCTTCCACAGAGCTCAGAGACTTCCAGTTCGGTCTGTTGCTAAAGCCCAAGTGAAGGGAGGTTAGCAGTCGATGGACTGTCTTGGTGACAGTGAAGGTGTATACTCCTGGGGTGGGACAAACATGTGGGGAATGAGAGTCTTTGGGCAGGGGGAATAAGTGGCTCCTGGTAGAGGATCCTTCTCTTGTGACTGTGTGTCTTCCTGTATTCCCTGCCTAGCCTAGGAATCCCTACCCGGTGGAGCTTAGTCCCAGCTCGGGGGTGACCTACTGATGAGAGTGATGAGAAATGCAGTGTAAGTATGGGAGGTTCGTGGGAGGTCTACATGCATTTGGTGAATTAAATCCAGTCTAAAAGATAAGTATATACATGCGTATAATTTCAATTAAATATGCATGTCTGTGATTCTAGCAATGTTTACATGTATTCTTCTTTATTCGCAAATTATTGTTAATGCCATGGATTATGTATGATAATGGTATTAATGTGCTTACGCCGTTTTTAACTGTAATTAAGCAATTGTATTTCATAAGAATGCATAATATGTTACATTAGTGTTTTTCCGCGTAGTAATGTTGGGGTGACCATGGCGTTGATGGCCAAGGACGTTACAATATGGTATCAGAGCCTAGTTTCAATGCTGAGATTGGATGGGATGGATAAGTGGTCTTTAGACCGAGGTTTTGAGAAGAAATTGTGTTTGGAGGAATAATTTCAGACCTCAGAATGTTTCTGAGTGTCAATGGACTACTTGATCGTGTTACAAAGCTCAAGAGGTGTAGCAATATTATAAAACTGCATCTGGTGTGGTATATGGCCATAGGGAGAAAGAGAACTCCACACTAGAAGCGTTGGAGCCATAGAATTTGTTTGGGAGGAAGGGATAACCCTCACAACCGTCAAATCTGGAGAACGTGCACAAGGTTTAAAACCCTTTGGAGTTGCACAGGAGTGTGGAAATTACGATACGTGAAATCCTGAATTTGTCAGGATCGTCCATCGAAAAGGACGTGTGGAGAGTGATCAGCCTTTCACTGACTCGTGACTTGAAATGGTCTAAGGGTGAGTTTGTGAGAATTCACAAAACATGAATTCACGATTGGATCACAATCGTCGATCTAAGAGAGATCTGGACCATTAATTGTCCAGGAAGAAATTGACATTTCGGGAATAGGGAGGACGAAGGTGGAAAATATTTCAACCTCGTGACACACAAAGTCCCGATATGCAAAATTCCAATGAGATCTGAGTCATCAGATCATGGGGAAATGAACAAGTTCAAGCCTCCAACGTTCGATGGAGAACATAAGAAGGAGGAAGATGCCGAAACTTGGTTTCTTGGTATGAGGAAATACTTTCAATTGCAGAATTATTCCTCTCATGCGGAGGGCAGGATTGCCATGTATCAATTGAAGGGAAAGGCATCCATGTGGTGGGGTCAACTTGTGTAGGTGAAACACATCAGGGAAAGGGACATCACATGGAAAGAATTCAAGAGGTATTTCGAGAGGAAATACTTAACTAAAAGATATTATGACAGAAAGATGGAAGAGTTATTTGAAATCAAGCTAGACAACCAGACCATTGATGAGTATGAATGAAAGTTTTTGGAATTACTGAAGTATGTTCCGTTCATCAAAGATGAGTCTGTCAAGATTTAGAGGTACCTGAGTGGATTGCCACCTCCTATTGGGGATAAGATTCAGTATGGGGACCTAGTAGTGCAGGTCACCATTACATGAGGGATTGGTCACTAGGAAAATAACTCCCCAAAACTACCTCCATGTGCACATGTGCAATGTTACTAAAGTCTAGTGAAGTTTAGTTACATGTATAAGTTCCCCATAAATGATGTTATAATGATCATCATTATGCCACTAGTTACAATATTAAATCAATCCACTAGAAAACATTAAAATAAATTCTAACATATCCCTCATTTAGACATTTCACGCACACTTGCCCTAAATGGTCCAATGGGGTAAAAAATGCAAACCAACACTCAAACCAGTATGTCGTCAATTGAAAAAATTGTGTTTCATTGGGTCCATCATCCTTGAGTATTCATCGAGGTTGAATGTGTGAGATCTTGTTATTTAACCCCTGGATCCAAATTTGGTGCTTTAACACATGTCGAAATGACCTTAACCATTATTGTTTCTTATGCACATTTTCATGTCCAAGAACTCATGGAGAAGGGTGCTATTGGAAACAGTCACATGTAGATGAATCTAATGGAGAATACTTCTTATTGACCCAACTCACAGTTCTTTAGTTGTTTTGAGTTGTAGCTTATTTACTTGGATAATTCAAGGACACTTTCCCTAAAATGGTCCTGAGAGAAAAAATGCAACACATGACTAGGAACATCATGATATTAGTTGCAATAAGTAAGTTTCATTGGGTACATCAACCCAAGTAGTCATCGAGGTTGAATATGAGAGATATCATGATTTGACCCCTGGATCCAAATCTAGTGCTTTAATACATGTACAAACAAGCTCATACAAAATATTCTATTATTCATGCTTGTATGATTAAGGACTTATGGATAAGGGTTTCATTAATATTGTCCTATGAATATGAATCCAATGAATAAAATTTCTCATAGAAATGACTCATGGTTCTTGAGTTGTTTCAAGTTGTTTTAATATTGTATTACGACGTATGGTGATGTCTCTGCCATAGCACACACATAATGGAGACCGATGAAATGGGACATCAGAATTCTGATGTCTATGACGGCGCTGTAGCGACGACTATATGGAGTTTGGACAATCAAATCCGAGATGACACGTGTTTGCATGAAACCTTGCAATAGAGATGATAGCTATGGCATAAAAAAAGTGACGTCATGTGAAATAATGTTTGAGAGGGTCTGTTGTTTGTCGTTCTCTAGAAAATATAAAGTGGCAATTGCATCGAACGCGCCGTCGGAATTTGACCCAAATGTACTAGTGAGTAGAGATGATTTTGTATACAGTGGAGCTGATTTTGTAGTGATGGGAGATCTGAGTAGTTACCAAATTATAGTTTCTAGCTTGTAATTTAAATTTTGTTTGATTTGGAAATATGGTTGAAAATAGTCAAACAAGTCATCAAATTTTATAGTTTCCCACTTTGGAGCCCCTTACCCCAAACGAAACTCAGAGATGAGGGTTGAGGACTAGAGGGTTGCTAACGTTAGGTTTCAAACTTCTCAATTTCCTCCTATTAATAATATTAGAATGGAAAAAACAACAAACAACATTGTATATTAAATATATATGTGAGATTCTTATGAGAGAGTGAAAACATAAAAATAAAGTCTAAGTCCATGGTGATGAAAAATTAGTATTAGACTACCAAGCCAGTTTTCATTGGGTGATATGGGTTTTATTCCATTCCATTCAAGTGATAATCAATTGACTTTAACAATGCAAATTGTAAATTTAAGCATATTGATCATTGCATGAATCTAGGCCCTTCTTTTATTTTGATAGAGCGTAGACTCCTATCAATCCAAAATTTAGTAAAAGCTATGAACTCAAAATTGAAAATTCACAATGAAATGACAGTACATAACTAAATTGGTTATGTTCATCCTTGGTTTCTTTATTGAAAATTCACAATGAAATGACAGTCCAACACTAAACTGGTTATGTTAGTCTTTGGTTTCTTTTCGAGCTTTCAATATATTTATTCAAGAAAATGTGAAATAAAAATATGTACTTTGAAATAAAAATTGAAATAAAAACATGATTTAGAACCTATTTTAATATGTAAAATTAAAATATACATTAATATAGGTAAGCATTTTTCATTAAAATTTATATTGATATAAAAAAATTACGTATTGAAAAGGGTAGAAAATGGTTGATGGAAATTATCAATCTTCTACACATTGGAAGTATTCACTAATTCCATTAATATGACACCTACCATTAATGGAAGTATTCACTATGAGAATCCAACACTAAACTGGTTATGTTAGTCTTTGGTTTCTTTTCGGGCTTTCAATCTATTTATTCAAGAAAATGTGAAATAAAATTATGTACTTAGAAAAGAAAAATTGAAATAAAAACATGATTTAGAACCTATTTTAATATGTAAAATTAAAATATACTTTAATATAAGTAAGATATTTTCATTAAAATTTATATTGATATAAATTTTGTATGTATCGAAAAGGGTAAAAAATGGTTGATGGAAATTATCAATCATCTGCACATTGGGAATATTCACTAATTCCATTAATATGAAACCTACCATTAATGGAAGTATTCACTAGTGCTATTAATTTTTAATTAGGATGATAACCATAATTTTTAAGATGTCTTTAAAGTTTTTCTAAGCCATCAATAGTCCCTTATAATGACATGTAAATGGGTCCTAATTTTGATATGAAGTTATCCTCTTCATATGAAAAAATATTGAACAATCATTGCAAATAATGAACGCAAATCCTATATATAGTAAATTGGTTACATACATTAAAGGATTTGTGTATACGATCTTGATAATTTGTAGGATTAAAGTATAATCATCCAAAGTATAGGTCATTTTAGGTTCCCTAGATACAATCTATAGGTTCTTCCCTGAAATTGTAAATAAGGCTTGGTGAACTTTATAATTCATCAAAAATATAACTTTTCTTAATTGGATGGACTATGAAAGTAAACTAAACTGGAAATAACAATCATTGCAAATAATGAACGCAAATACTATATATAGTAAATTGGTTACATACATTAAAGGATTTGTGTATATGATCTTGATAATTTGTAGGATTAAAGTATAATCATCCAAAGTATAGGTCATTTTAGGTTCCCTAGATACAATCTATAGGTTCTTCCCTGAAATTGTAAATAAGGCTTGGTGAACTTTATAATTCATCAAAAATATAACTTTTCTTAATTGGATGGACTATGAAAGTAAACTAAACTGGAAATGATTCTAGAATCTTAGATATTCATAAATACGTGTACTTTCAATGCAAAATATAAAATTTTGGAATGGACATGTCACTTGTTTAAATAAATCGTAATGGTATGTCGTCTTCAATTATTCGTCCATGATCGGCTTTGGACATTTTCCATTTTATAACTTTTTTTTTTATTGATTGAACTTTTATTAACTTTATGCACGTTGTACATACCAAATGACTATATTAGAAAGTTATGACATCTGTCTGGTAGTATTGAAAGTGAACATGAGTATCAGTTTTATGGGTTTCTTGAAAATAATATCCTTTCAATACGATGGATCCTCTTTCATATATGAAACCATTATGATTAAAATCTTCTAATAACCTCATCTTTTGTTCTGAGCATCGCATCAAATAATATTTCACATTTTTAGTGTTGTATATAGGTGAAACCATGAAAAAAACATCTCCTGCAAATAATTCGATATGTTGGACAATAAGTAGTTCATGTTATATTATCACACAAGTACATCTACAAGTTATTTGAAAAAATTTAAACATAAAAATTACCTTCTCTAACAAGATCATAAACTCTATCGCCATCAACTGACACTATAGTTTCATTTGATTCCATCTCCTTTGAGCTTGCAAGTGGTATTTTCCATTTTATATTAAGTTTGTTATGTCTCCAAGATTTAACATATTCTGCATTTTTTCGTTTTCACAAATCTCTATGGATTTTGTGTCCTCTATGCAAACTAAACAAAAACAAGACTCATTTCTTCTATCAAATGCAAACACATTTTGACAACGTTTTGTTTTAACTGAATGCATTTTTCGTGTCTCATGTATTGTACTGGATTCATATTAGATTGATCTATTTACATCTTGGATTCCAAAATACCAAAAAAACATGCACAAGACAAGAACTTGTTAACTTGAAATCTCTCAAGAAAATGATTGAAGATTGAATATAAATTTGAACAAGTGAATAAAAATATCATGTGTACATGTGTAAAATGTATATATAGACACACCAACGCACATCCATTGACATATTATTTTCATGGCTTAGCGCCATTTTTCACCTTTCAACAACTTGATCAACGAATTCAAATCGATCAGCATGAGGGTTCATCTGATACCTTCGAAGTGCTCGTTTTACACATGCCCCTACACCGATGTGTTCTCCTTTTCCATGAACAGTCTCAATTTTTTTTTAACAATGTGTAATGTTTGATTTTTTTATGAATAAGACAACCAATAGAATGATCATGAAGATTTGAACTGACCCACACACCCATCTGACCATATCCAATGTTGATAATGTGTGTCGTGTGCTTGATCATCACTTATATAAAACTGATATTATTTAATAACATGTTGATTGTCATTGATGATTTCTATGTTATCAAGACTCCGTGTGGTCAAATATAGTGACTTGATCAGAATGATAATATTCACTCTGTATTTCTTTTTGTGCAGCGAATGTGTAATTCTCTGCAAAATCAACTACAGACAAAATTGTCCCTAGTGGAAACACTTCATGGGATTGTTTGAATTGTAGGTTTTTCCATCGATCTATATGTGAATACTTGGTGTATTTATAAATTTCTTCCTCAAAATTCTTCAAAAAATCTATCACACAGATTTTATCTACATTCAAATCAATCCTTTTGGAAATAACATTTGAAGAATGTGGAGCCATGTTGTTGATATATTCATATCTCTTCCAATTGACTGCTATATTAGAAAATTATTGATCATTCATATCAATAGGATACTTTGAGTGAAAAAAACTTAGATTTCCATAACGATCACATTTATTTCCACCAACACATTTGTTTTGGTAAAATAATTCATCACCTTATCTTTCACATAGAATTTCAGATATAAAAGCATGGAATGTGGAAGAAGGAGGTGAACTTGGCCACAAAGTTTTACCAAAATCAAGAAAAGTGTCGTAATATAACTCAAATTCCACATGATAACGACACCAATGAGTGTCACGAACAATGATGGGTCTAACAAACCATGGTTTTTTTTGCACAAATGTATTCATGGAAATTTTAACTTTTTTGTGCTCTTCTTTGAACTTATTGAACAATTCTATTTGTGTCATTGACAATATATGTTTTGTATGTTATTCATATTTTTTCGTGCTATTCTTCGTCGCAACACATCCCTTGTATGTGGTGAAACACGATATTCTGTCAACCAATAATTATGGGCCAATTATTTAACATTTGTTGCAGGTTTATCTTTGTAGGGTTGTCTAGAAATCACTGTCCAACAAACAAGTTCATCATTTGCATCTATTTGCAATCAAAATTTTCTATGTTTGTACAATGTTTTTCTTAACGTTCCCATCATTTTTTCCATGTGTCATTTCAAGCGATACTTTATATTGCTAGATGAAACAATTGTTGTTTGTATCACTCTACGTGCAACACTGGCATATTTGTTTTCGAGATTTTACAAAAGATTTTAATACGCTAGTTATATTGTCAAGGACATTTTGTTTCACCTTTGTATCTCTTGTCGACTTTTGTATACACAATAATGATGTAGTTTCTTTTAAATTTTTTGACTTTATTAGACATAGTAAAAGTTGAGCTTGTACTGTTATTGATTCATCTTTGAAAAAGTATTATACATATTCTTAGTTCGATATCTTATATAATGCTTAGCATTTTTCTTCCCAAATTTGTGAGTATCAACATTTTCTAATATTTCATCATCAATGTTGATAGATTCTCCTGCATATTTCAATTTAAAGTTTATATTAAAAAAAAAAATCGAACATAAATTCACTAAACTATATACAAGTGTTCATCTTGTATTATCTAAATTTATGTACATACCTATAGGTGATTCGTCTTCTGCTTCAATTTCGGTTTCAACGTCTTCGTTGACGTTATGATACAAATCTATTTATGTTTTTTGAAAAACATCAAATCATAATTACAATCAATTATATTAAACAATATTTTAAATTTGAATTTTATACTTTTAATATAGACAATATATGCACGCATACTTGGTTGGACTTCTTCTTGTTGAAAATCTCTATTTACATTATCATCATTTCTTTCTTCAATATTTGCACGTTCTCGTTTATTTCTCCAATAATTCTCTTTCCTTTGATCGCTATGGCGAGTTTCATCTCGAGTGCGATCAAATTTTCTCTTGTGCAAATTTTTGTTTCCCATGAGTATAGTTCTCTGTAAAAGTTTTTAACAAAATCAACTTTTCATAATAGTCTCAGAAAAACTTCATTGTCACAAAAATTATTAAAAAATAATATCAATAATTTTATGTTCAACAAAGGCTTCACCTTGAAAAAATGATCAACATTTATCTTTCAATATATAAATTGTTATTCCAATAAAAACTTGAACTTAAAAAAAAATATTTTGTTTTTTTGCATTCAAAACATCAATTACCTTGTTCAACAAAAATGAAAAAGATGATTCGAAACTTTGTTTAGGTGCTCTAGAAAACCATGAAACAGGCAAGTGAATTGTGTTAAATGTGTTCGGCCGAAAGCGTATTTATACGATTTGGCACAAGTGAAACTTTTCATTGTTTCTGGCCGGTGGAATTCATTCACCCATCTTTCGGCCAAAAAAAGGTTTTTTGGGCTGAAAAGCTAGGAAACCGTTTAATTTTAACGGATTCCATTAGAATTACGTTTTTCAGCTGAAAAAAAAATTCTTTTTGCCGAAAAATGCTTTCGACCGAAAACTAACGAATGAGACTATTTGCAAAAACCAAATAATTCCCTCTAGCTTACCTGAACTTTGGAGGTTGTAGACTCCTCCAAATACATAGAATTTGGTTTCGAAAATGATACCAACATTTGCAAAATTGAATCTACTTTCAATGGGTATAATTTGTTTTCATTTTCAATATTTTTATCTAATTTTATTTAATTTTAAAAAAAATCACTGCATAATATTTTTAACTGACATTATGATTCAGTGAAATGAAATATTCATATCTATAAAAATACATAGTGAAAAATTTAGAAAAAAATATATTCATAATCCTTAAACTGTTCTTTTCAAAAGGGTATTTTTATATTTTACTTTTAATTAAAAATTAAGATAGATACAAGGTGGGGGAAAACATGTGTTTAAAATATGCAGCATTTTCAGCTTGGTCAACTTAAAAAAATTCTTGAAATTATAATATTCATCCGTTAGATTCAAAATTATAGTCATAATAAAATAAAGTCTTTGTAGATTGTTGCACTATATTTCATTTTTTAAAAACAAAAGTTTAATAATAGATA
>JZKD02S1103026.1:99269-162596 GCA_000966675.3 Picea glauca
TTTCATGTTTAAGAAACATACTGTTAAACAATTGTCAAATTGACATATCAAGTCTCAATAAAAAAAAATTGAAAAATAGTCAGTGGAAAGATGGCAAAATTCTTCACAAGATTTGTTTTTACTAAAAAGTGAAATTCTAAATAAAAAAAATATTTTTGTATACCAGAAGTTGAAGAACTTGTGAAAATATAGTTTTTTTCTCATAAAACAAGCAAAATAGACACCCATCTTCATGATTTCACCCATTCCTCAATTTTTAACTCCACCTCTCACTTTACCAACATTTTTTTCATAGACTATATGGCCTCCATACTCTTATTACTAGTTTCTCCACATAAGAGTTCCAATTATAACTAGAATCAAATTCAAAGCCTACGTACTTATATGAAGGAATTACCTCTAATTTTTCATAGTGTGATGGTTATATCCTCCAAGTGCATATTACCATTATATTTATTTTTTTACATTAATTAACCTTCATTTTAAAGTAATTGGAAAATTTATTTTGGACATCAAGATGTCTTTGGAGACCATGCTTTGCCAATAACAAATCATCATTCATAAATCAACAACAATAAATAAAAAATCTACAATGTGTACTCCCCCATTCTTCCTAATCCAATCTTCTAACTAATTTATGGATATTGTAAATACTATTGGAGAGAGGGGACATCCTTTTTTCACCTAGATATTATTGTTGATTTTCACTTTCCTTCTTCAATTTTTTTTTTATCTTTTATACATACCCTAAATTCCGGAATAATCATTTCATATAAGTAGAAATAACTTCTCTATAGTGAAACATAATTCTGACTTTCTCCATTCCTTCTCAACGTTTTATTGGAGGCAGTCTATGTAAGATTTAGAAAAATAAACAAGGAAGCACATATGTTGAAGTTTCCATTCGTAAATGTCTATTTATGGAAGTCGGCTTATGTAAATATGCATTTATGGAAGTTGGATTTTGTATATGCATGATTTCGTATATGCACATTTACAGAAGCTGACCACTTCCAAAAATGTGCATATATGGAAGCGTGCATACACATAAACCAACCTATGTAAATGCACATATACATAAGCTGACTTCCATAAATGGGGAATTATGGAATTCTTCTTCCGTATATGTTCTCTTTCACATATGCACATATATATAATCCAACTTTCACAAATGCACATTTGTAGAGGTGGTCAACTTCCATAAATGTGCATATACTGAAGTTGCATTCTGTAAATGAAAATTCATGGAAACCGACTTCCATAAATGCACATTTATAGAAGTGGCCAACTTCTATAAATGTGAATATACTCAAGTCGCATTATGTAAATGAACATTTACAGAAATCAACTTCCCTAAATGCACATTTATGGAAGACAACTCCCATATATGTGCATTTATGGAAGTTGGATTCGATACATGCACACTTCTATATATGCGCATATAAAGAAGTGTTTTTCGTATATGATCATCTTTTGTAAATTCCCATTTATGAAAACTGATCATTTCCATAAATGCGCATATAAGCACGCATATACAAAAGCTTCCTTCCGTAAATTCACATTTACGAAAGTTGGCTTATGTATATGCACATTTACAGAAGTCGCCTTTTGTAAATGTGTATTTATTTAAGTTGGCTTTCGTAAATGCGCATTTATGAAAGTTGGATTTCATATATGTGCGCTTCCATATATGCACATATATGGAAGCTAAATTCTGTAAATTCATATTTATGGAAGTGGTCAACTTCCGTAAATTGCATTTACAGAAATGGTCGGCTTTCATAAATTGCATTTATGGAAGTGGAAAACTTTCATAAATGCACATTTACAGAAGCCTCCTTCTGTAAATGCGCATTTATAGAATAAGATTTAGTATATGCACATTTACAGAAGTTGGATTTAGTATATGCGCATCTACGACAGTGATCATCTTTCATAAATGTTTATTTACGGAAGTTGATTAGTTCCATAAATGTGCATATATTAAAGTGCACATATAAGAAACTCACCTTCTATAATTTCACATTTATGGAAGTTGGATTTCATAAATGTGCATCTATTGAATTTGGATTTTATATATGCGCGCTTCCGTATATGCACATATATATAATTTAACTTCCATAAATGCACATGCATGGAAGTGAAAAAACTTCCATAAGTGTTCATTTACGAAAGTTCCCAGCTTCCGTAAATATGCATATACAAAACAAACTTCCATAAATGTGCATTTACGAAAGTTGACCACTTTTGTAAATGCACATTTGTGGAAGTTGGATTTTGTATATGCATGCTTCTGTATATGCACATTTACAGAAGCTGACCACTTCCAAAGATGCGCATATATGGAAGAACTCATATGCAAAAGCCATCCTTCATAAATGCACATATACGAGAGTTGGTTTCCGTAAATGCACATTCATGGAACTCAAATTTCATAAATGAATGCTTCTGTGTATGCACATATACATAAGACACTTTAATTAATGCGCATTTATGGAAGTCAGATTCCATAAATGTGCATTTACGGATGAAGGATTTCGTATATGCGCATTTACAGAAGCTGACATCTTCCATAAATGCTTATTTATGGAAGTTGACTACTTCCATATATGCACATATATAGAAGACAACTTCCATAAATGTGCATTTAGGGAGTTAGGCTTCCATAAATGTGAATTTACGGAAGGAAGATTCTCTATATGTGCATTTACACCTATCCACTTCAGTAAATTCACATATATGGAAGTTGGATTACGTATCTGTTCATATACGGAAGGGTGCACATACAAAATCCAACTTTCATAAATGCACATTTACGGAAGATAACTTCCATATATAAGAATTTATGGAAGTTGGCTTATGTATATGTGCACTTCTATATATGTGAATTTTTGGAAGTGGTCTACTTTCGTAAATGCACGCTTATACATAATGAACGAGTGCATATACAAAATCCAACTTTCATAAATGATCAAGAGAATATATATTGGTATATATATCGATATATGTACT
The DNA here is from genome assembly GCA_000966675.3 of Picea glauca. Classification (NCBI taxonomy): domain Eukaryota; kingdom Viridiplantae; phylum Streptophyta; class Pinopsida; order Pinales; family Pinaceae; genus Picea; species Picea glauca. Next base: position 102,282 of record JZKD02S1103026.1, read on the forward strand.
AGTATAATATGTTCATATATATACTGACATAATATGTCAATATATTCTTATTAGGAATGAACTATATTTGATGTAATGCGTCGGAAATTCTATGTTCTTGGTGTGTTGATTCTCTACTATCTCCTTAGAAATATGGATAGGAATCTAATATCGCACCAAATTATAGTAGGCTTCTCTTGCTGAAAGAGGAGCTCGAAAAAAATTAGTCGAATCCAAATAGACTCGATGGAAGCATTAACAACACCTCGATATGTTTCCTCTATAGAATAAAGAGCGATGGAATGTTGCTTCTTACTAGACCAAGAAATGGGACCAAAGATAAGATGGAAGACATAGCCAGATGTGGACTTGCGGTCATCAAGATCACCAACCCAATTGGAGTTACTATAACCTACTATATTTTCATTAACATTAGAAGAATATTGAATGCCATATGTGTGTTTTCCTCTAATGTAGCAAAGAATTCTCTTTGCAACTTTCCAATGATGCACATGTGGTTCCTGCATGAATGAGGAAACCAACCCAACCACATAGGATATATTTAGACTCCTACGAATCAAGTAAAATAGGTTGAAAACAAGCTATCGATACAATGTTGCATCAACCAAAGGAATGGAACACTTTGTTGACAACTTGACCCTTGACAAAAATGGTGTGGGTGTAGATTTGCATAATTGTATCTACATCTTGTTTGCAACCTATTTTAATTTATTCATAGTGACTCGGCTTGATATCTCCTATGCAGTTGGGTTGGTTTCCTCATTCATGTAGGAACCATATGTGCTTCATTGGAAAGATGCAAAGAGATTTCTTCGCTACATTAGATGAACACAGACATATGGAATTCATTATTCTTCTAATGGTAGTAAAAATTTAATAGGTTATACAGACTCCAATTGGGTTGGTGATATTGGTGACCACAAGCCCACATATGGCTATGTATTCCATCTTGGATTTGGTCCCATTACTTGGTCTAGAAGGAAGAAATATTCGATCACTCTTTATTCTATAGAGGAAAATTATCGAGGTGTTGTTAATTCTTCCACCGAATCTATTTGGATTTGACAGTTTTTATCCAAGCTCAGTTTTCAACAAGAGAATCCTACTCTAATTTGGTGAAATAATCAAATTCCTATCCATATTTCCAAGGAGCTAGTAGAGCATCAACACACCAAGAAAATATAATTTCACATGCATTACATCAGATATAGTTCATTCATGATAATATTATATCGACATATTGTGTCGGTACATATATGGACATATTATACCAGTATATATATATATATATATTCCCATAATCATTTACGAAAGTTGGATTCCGTATATGCGCTCTTTCATTTTGTATATGCATGCATTTACAGAAGTTGACCACTTCAAAAAATTCACATATATGGAATTGAGCATATATAGAAGCCAAATTTCATAAATGCTCATATATAAAAGTTGGCTTCCGTAAATGCACACTTTTGTATATGCACATATACGAAATCCAAATTTCATAAATCCACATTTACGGAAGTGGCTTCTATATATGTCCATACATAGAAGCATGCATATACGAAAGATGACTTCCATAAATATGCATTTATAGAAGGTAGCTTCCATATATGCACATCTATGAAGGTTGGCTTCTATATATGTGTGATTCCATATATGCACATTTTTTGAAGTGACCAACTTTCGTAAATGCACATATACAGAAGAACGCATATATGGAAGCCAACTTCCACAAATGTGCATTTACGAAAGTGGACAACTTCCGTAAAGGTGCATTTATGGAAGTGGATTACATATATGCATATTTACAAAAGCTGGAAACTTCTGTAAATGTGCACTTACGAAAGTTGGCCACTTCCATAAATGTGCATTTATGGAATTTGAATTTCATATATGCGCATATATGAATGCGCACATATATGAAATCCAAGCTCATATTTCTCAGATGCAAAGAAATATGTTAACCATTTAAGATCCCAAGGAATCTTACACAAGTGGAAGTATACAACCTTACAAAACACCAACATGTCATTTAAGGAGGCATGGTTTTCCTTAAATATGGTGATGAGTCCACTCACATTCATTGATAGCAACGAGTGTCCTCATTATCAATCGACAATTTAATTATGATAAGTTTTGTCACCTTCAAAATAAAAAAAATATTCATACATATAAGAAAATTTGTAACTTTCAATAAAATGTTTGAAATTCATAAAGGACACGTCGAACATCCCATGATGAAGTTCCTGATCAGAAGAGAAATAATGGGAAATTGAACAAATACTCTCTCTATACGTTCAAAGTAATGTTAAAAAAATTAGTTGTCAGTAAACAAAATGGTAAACTATGGGCTCCCACCATGGGGATTGAGCCCATGACCACAAAGGCTAAGAGCCTTGCAGTATAAAAATTGAGCTAGAAAGGTCCTTCAAAAAATTAGGGCATGATCCATTTATTGGTTCGAAATTTACCATGTAATATATTACAAAAAGAGATCGCTGAACTGAATGAACTGTGACATAGATATGAATTGGTGAATATAATCACACACAATTTATTACAGTTAACTCCATATAGGTCAGCGTTTTCATATTATGGTGGCAAGTATTCCCAACTGTCCAGCGGGTGACGAGGGTTCGATTCCCAAAAAGACTAGTATCTAAAATTTGAATGGAGGTGATGTCAATCTCTTGTGTTAGGATGAAGGTTTTTTAATGTGTCATATGCCCCACTCCAAGGTTGCTAATGGAGCTACCAGTAGGTCCCACTTTAAGGAAGCTAATCATTCACCAGTAGTATAATTGGCCAATAGATTTTTGTTCTTTTTCATTAGGTAGGAGGTACATAAGTAGAGTATTGAATTTGATTATTCTTAATCTTGAATTTAGTATTCTCCTACTTTACTTTAGGTATTATGTCATCATCATAAATTTGCATTGTCTTATCAGTTATTGATATTTCAATTTTTTCTAGTGTGTTAATATTATTTCCTTGAGGTGTGACTTCATCAATGGTTATTGATGGAGTTTTAATTGTATCGAAACATGTAGATGTCATTTTGTTAACAAATTGTTTCTTATTTTGAAATTATGGATGCTCTTCCTTTACTAAAAAATTATTAATGATATTAGGTTTTTCCACTTTAATTGAGTGGATGAGGGTTCCTTATCCCTAGCTTGGATTTTAACGTCAAAAAAATTATTTGATTCAATCAAATTAGTTAAGGTTTCTTTGTTAACGAGTTGTTTTTTTTTGCCTCTTCTTCATGTTCTTTTAACTTCTTGACATTTGCAAGTAGATTTATTTTATGATTTCATAAGAGAGAAATTTATTCATTGTTGTTAGAAAGGATTTTACTAATGTTTTTAATTTCTTCTTTATGAGCATCTTTTATGTTTTGGAAGCTCTTTTATTTGTTGTTGAAATTGGTGGACTTATGTGTTCACTTAACTTTGGGTTTGAACATTTATCAAGAAGGATTTTGTTCAAATTTATTAATTTCTCTTCTAATTCTTCATAGTTATGTTGTGGTCATTCCTTCTCACATTGGATTTGAACATCTTGCACATTGTGTCTATTTACTAATGAAGAGGGAACTTACATGAAAATTTGAGTGTTAAGACATTGAAATGTTCTATTGTTTTTATTATGAAAAAATGTTAAAGTTTTTTTTTTTTTCAAATTCAAAATGCAAGTGTCTAATAATTCCTTTTCAAATTCAAAGTGAAAGTGTCTAATAATTCTAAGCACGACCATCCTAAAATGATGTCTATGTTTTAGAATATAAATTACACTTCGATTAGCGGCCCATGATAGGCCTATGGTTGAATCCACTAACGTTCTGTCAAGATCTGCAAATGCAAATGTAAATAACTCTTAGGATTCTATTGAAAACTTGTTCCATATAAACATGAGTATAAGATGTTTAATAATTATATTATGAAATACTTTGGGTCCTATAAGATTGCGAATCCAATTTCTCAAGACCCACATTGAATGAACAATTTCCATGAATCCCTAGCGACACATTTTCTCAATATCATTTGAAATTGACATCTTTACACGAATGAAGGATGGATGGTAGATATGTGAAGGGAGAAATAAATTACAGGATATTCAACTCATTGATTGGTATTGGAACATGGACAACAACATTGCGAGCTGAGCAGAACAACGTAATTAATCCCACATTTCATAGTATGGATACATTCTAGGTATATTAATATATTGAGAAATGTAATTAATAAAATTAGAACTGGAATAAGAGGGCGGTGATGAAATCGAGCACAAAGAGGGGGCCCTCAAGTTTCATCCACATTCAGTTGGATATGGGCGCTGACACTGTTTCTACTGATCCCACTGTCTCCATGTTTTATTATTATTGTAATATCTATTACATTAAGCACTACTAAGCCCACTATCACATTACGCTACTGTTCCCACTATCTTCATGTGTTATTATTATTGTTAATATTATTCTAATATAGAAGAAGAAAATATTTTAACGTCCACGAGGCTAACAATAGCCTATGGGATAGACCTCCTCACACATTGATTTTATGTATTTCAACCCTTTTCATGTTCAAATTGATGATGAGCTCCCCCAATTTCTCCATTGTCCCCTCACTGAATAAATTATTCCAAGAGATAGCTATCAAGATACTTACATAGTTGTTCCTATTGTCTTTGAAGGCTTCACACTCTAAAATGAAATGTTCTTCTGTTTCCACTTTTCCGGAGGTGCAGAGCATACACAACCTTTCTTCCCAAGATTCCTTTGGTCTTTTCCAATGCCTAGTTTCACAATGAAGTTGATGAGAATTGGTTCTTAATTGGGCAATGAGCATTTTGTCTCTCTAGGATATATTGGCCCCTATGTATGCTTTTTGATGATGATTGTAAGTGAGGTTAAACACTTCAATATATATTACATTACGCGATACTCATTACACTAAGCTATTGAGTCCACTGTCTTCCTATTCTATGATTACCTTACGTTATTAGACACTAAGATAATAAATTTATTATTATTATAAACATATTCAGTTATTATTATTATTATAACATATATTATATTAAGTTGGAAAATAAGATAACAATCAAATCATAGACTTCAAGCCATATTTTTACTCATAGTGAAATCAATACAATATGAGTGAGCTTAATAGTTAATAACGTTTGTTTCTTCTTTGGAGGTCACAGGTTCAAATCCAAAGTGGGGTAGGGTAAGTATACCATAGGCTTTAGCAGTCAATTCGTTGCATGGAGGGAGCTTGGTTGTGCCCTTATTATTATTAATACAAGTGAAATTACTTCCTTCCATGTAGGTGAGTACTTTCAAATTTTTGATGAAGTCAAGACAACCAAAACCAAATCCTTATATCTACATAATCATGTCATCCTTAACAAAATCACAATAGCTACATAATCATTTCATCCTTGGCTTTTCCATAATAATCCAAGTAATAAATGTTTCAACGTTTTGTCCTTTTTCATTAGAATCCAATGACATAAATACGAACCAAATCACAATTTACTATTGTTTAAAGTGCATTTTTGAATGCATAAATGGATTCAACATGTTGAAAAACCCTTGGGGCACTTGGATTATACAGACTTAGCCACTCAAATTTGCAAATCCAACACTTTCTCACTCGATTTCAAACAAAATTAAACAAAAAAAATCCTCATTAAAGGACCAAAATGTAGAATGTTTAAGCTAAGGCATTAATAAGTTATTAGCAAGACATTCAATTTTCCTTTGTATATGACTCATCACTAAGCACCCATGGAAGCTTTGGTTGTTATTGGATTTCACTCAATGTTTCCTAATATAGTTAACTATAGATTGGTAACAAGTGAGTAAGGGTAAACACATCCTCTCGTTAAATAGGGAGTCAATAAATAGCTAATTACCACTTGTATCGATACATACACAACTATAAAAGATGTGATACATATTGTATCTCTAAACTTCACTATGGAGTAAGAAAATAATAGAATACATTTCATGGCTTCAAAGACTCACTAGATTGTCATTCATGAAGGGGAGAATCCCCATTCTTTACTGCACAAGTACTTAGAAATCCAGAAATAAATACCCCAACATTGGATACGAAGAGAAAATTTTAGTCATGGGACACAAATTTTGACAATACTCAACAGATAAAAATTAAAACACATTCATCATTTCAAAACCTACCATCAACTTAATAATTTTTAAGATAAATTATTAAAGATATTTGGAAAAGGGAATGAATCATTTCAAAATAAAAATGTGTGCCTATGGTAAATGCTACTCTACTAGCCGTTTATCTAGAAAAGGTATTTTCATACAAGGGAGCATTGCAATCTTGGTTGTAACACATTACATTTTAAGTCTATTGGACCTATTGGAATTTTTTTCTTGGTTGTCAAACTTATGCTTCACAATATATACTAGGTGCTTAGGCATTCATTAATATTCTAGATCTATCTATAGATTGAGCGATGTTGCAACTTTGCGGAATACTCTAAGGACTCTTCTATAGGTGGTATCATGCCTAAAATAGGAAATCAGTAAGGACAATTTTTCCAAAAACTTAAAATCCATATTTATAATAATAGAAATATCACTAAGTACATCCGAATAAAGTGATCCCATATTGAATGTACATTGTGTATGTTCATAAATATTTTCTCTTTTTCTTATTTACCTTCCAAGAAATGTATTATGGCTCTTCTTCCTATGGTCTACTTGCTAAGATATGTTCTCTACAATGCATCTATTGCAACACAGATGCCACATTTGTGTAGGTTAATCCCATCAATATTGACAAATGTCTTACTCCATGCAATAGATAATATCATGGCCCTTCTCATCCAACTATCAAATTTCATAAGAAGCCAAAACATTAGCACATTTATCACAAGCCTGTGCTACATTATTTTTTTGGTAGCATTTCTTTGCTCTTTTGGGTGGGACGAAAATGCAAGTGGAGTGTTGCTTTTATTTCTTGGGTGGGGAAATCCTCTCGTTAAATAGAGAGTCGATAAGTAACTAATTACCACTTGTATCGATACATACACAACTATAAAATATGTGATGTATTGTATCTCTAAACTTCACTATGGAGTAAGAAAATAATAGACTACATTTCATGGCTTCAAAGACTCACTAGCTTGTCATGCATGAAGGGGAGAGTACCCATTCTTTATTGCACAACAATGTAGCACTCTAGTAATAAATACCCCCAACATTGGATACAAAGAGAAAATCTTAGTAATGGGACACAAAGTTTGACAATACTCAATAGATAAAAGTTAAAACACATTCATCATTTCAAAACCTACTATCAATTTAATAAATATTTAAAGATATTTGGGAAAGGGAGTGAATCATTTCATAATAAAAATGTGTGCCTATGATAAATGCTACTCTAGTAGCCTTTTAGCTATAAAATATATTTTCATACAAGGGAACATTTCAATCTTGGTTGTAGCACATTAGATAATATCATGGGCCTTCTCATCCAACTATCAAATTTCATAAGAAGCCAAAAAATTAGCACATTTATCACAAGCCTACGCTAGATTATTTGTTTGGTATCATTTCTTTGCTCTCTCGGGTGGGAAGAAAACAAAATGTTGCTTTGTTTGCTAACAAAAAATGTAGGTATAATAAAGGATTCTCTAACAGAAAAGGTGCATCCTAAAACCATATGTTACAATGGTAGGGTTGCTTTTTTGAAGCAACTAATAGTTGTTAAAGATGCAATAGAGGCATTGTTGCATTAGCAATCTTCTTGCTATCATGCAAAAAGTTTTAAATTTTTTCTTTTGGCCTATCATTTCATATTGCATTCTTCCTACGCACCTGAAAGGCGGTCTTCAAAAGTATACTATGACAACATGGTGTCTGCTCAAAGGATCCATAGAAAAACTTATGAAATCAAATCTTAAAAACTCCACATTAAAAACCCTACATCAGAATAGGGCTATGTTAGGAGTAGCAACCGATTCGACACTATGGTTAGCATATATTGGTTGTAACTATAATATTATATCAGTGAATTTGTTTTCAATGTCGATTTGCTAAAAAAATAAAAATGCATTTCAACATTATTTATATCTAAAAAAATTAGTTAATTTGTGCGAGAAAAAGGAATATTCATGGAAGAAAAGTAGTTCAACTGCAATCGGGGGTAGTAGCTAGTCTCATGTATGGGACTAAGACTAGATGCTACTAGAAAGAACATGTCCCCAATGGAAGTATCCTCAACAATGAACACAAGGGGCACTAGGTTATTGCAGATACTATATAGGCTGATATTTCCTTTTAGTCTTGAAATAACACCTAAATTTATCATTTTGTATGAAGTGATTTATTCTACATGTTGCATCAACCATATTCTCAATTTGTTGTTCATTTTCTATGAATTTTAGTTGAACTATTTCAATCAATTTATCATTCAGATCAATTTGCTTATGAAGATCAATAAAGAGTGATTTTATTTGCCAATTTAAATTGATTAAAGAAAAAAGGATTTGGCAAAGAGTGAGCAGTTCTAAATGTTATGTGAGATGGTAGGTATTGATTTGTTGAAAAACTGAACATTCTATGCATTGATTTATAGCTGTAACAAAATAAAAACACTAGATATATACAAATATGCATTTCTGGTGTAGTGGTATCATAGTAACTTCTCATTGTAACAAAATTTCTAGCAGTAAAATTTCCATTTTATTTAAATTCTTCTATTTTTTAGTTTTTTTTGCTGGAATTTGGTGATGTAAATTTGGACAAAATAACTATTTTTTGTTCTTTAAATTGCATTTATGAATGCATAAATGGATTCAACTTACTGAAAAACCCTTGGGACACTTCTATTATATAAACTTAGCCACTCAAATATGGATATCCAACCATTCCTCACCAAATTTTAGACAAAATCAAAGGAAAAAATCACTGGAAAAAAACCCAAAAGTTAGAATGTTTAAACTAGGCTTCCAACATAATAATAAGTCAGGGTCACTGAAAACAAAGGAATACAACTATCTGGGTGGTGTAGTTGGTAATTCCCATCCCATTTTACTTTCTGTCAATGAATGAAGACATTGAGATTCCTATAAAATAATACCACTGGAATCTAGGGTAACTGATAACAAATGGAAGATTACTCTCTTGGTGCTATAGTTGGTTATCACGTCAGTCTCACACATTATAGGTGTCGAGTTCGAACCTGGTCTCACACGTATGTGCCATATTTGGTCTATATTTTCCATATGTGGTCTACTGGTCTCAGACATATGTGCTTTACTATTCTGTATTTGCCATATATGGTTTGCCATATATGGTCTACTGAAAGTAGTCAGTTTCATGTTTAAGCTTGAAAAACAGCCAGGATTTCAGAAAAAACCAAAAGTCACTAATTATTAATGCTCCTCCTAAATAAAATGAAATTATTAAAAGCTGGAACTAGTCTCTTCCGAAACAATGATACTTGAATATGGTCTACTGAAAGTAGTCAGTTTCATGTTTACGCTTGAAAAACAACCAGGATTTCAAAAAAAACAAAAGTCACTAATTATTAATGCTCCTCCTAAATAAAATGAAATTATTAAAAGCTGGAACTAGTCTCTTCCGAAACAATGATACTTGAATATGTTGTATAAATAATAGAAACCATGCCCGGTGGGACTCGAACCCACAATCACTTGATTAGAATTCAGACGTCTGATCCATTAGGCCACTGGCGCTATTCAGTTGATGCTTAAATTGATTCATGTGGATCTTGATTTATTCTTCTGCTAATTCCTCGAAAGGAAATTAATGTAGAGAGCCAATAGTATAGTGGTAGATTTATCCCATTTCTTCGAACTGTTTTGTAGAATCCGTTTTCTTAATAATAAACAGGCCGTAACATAATTATTTCAACGGTATGACACTTATTAGTCCCTGCAGTAGGCATAGAGGGACTATAGTGATTGATAATCAGTTGACTACATATTAGTTTGTCCTTTGACCCAAAATATTTGCACAATATGTATTGTTGGAGCTATGGAATTAAAAACATATATTTTTATATAATAAAAAATAACATATATGTACTGATTGGATAAGAGATTGGAGGTCTTATTGGTGGCTTCGCTATTCCCAATGTATTATATGGCAACATATCCAAACTTTTTCTTGTAGACAGTATTTTTGAATCATATATTTTTCCTCTATATTGCTTGAAGGTGGATTAATACTAGCATTAGTTCGAATGTTTGTATTAGCATTTTCTACTAGTTGAATATATCCATAACTTTTGATATGTACTAAGCATATTGAAATGTTTTGATATCCAAGCTATGTAGTGATTGAGAATTCCAAAGTTTATAGCATCTTTGGCGGATGTATATTTGTTGAAATGTATTGACACTTATTCCGAGATGCCTCAATAGGCTTGACAGCTTAAATGTTTACATGACGCAACATCCTCCAACACCTCTGACAACTTAAATGTTTGCATACTGTGAGGTCCTTAGACATTCTGACAGTCTTAAATGTTTATGTAAATATGCTTCTTGGAGTACATGTTTCCTTATTCTGCCATTGAAGCTACATACATTGTTTACTGGTTCGGTGAGTGCTTCTTCTTTGCTGGTTTGTTGGTTTTTACCATTGTATGTTTCATCCTCATAATCGTTGAAGCTACATACATTTTTTACTGGTTCGGTGAGTTCTTTTTCTTCACTGGTTTGTCGGTTGCTTGTTGTTGTTGTTATGGTCACGATTCGACCTGCGCTTCTGCATTTCATCGTTTCGAAGTAAGTTTCGATGCCATAGTTTCATTTTGTATTCCTTGTTTGTTGTTCAGTGTTTGCAGTTTGCAAGTAAGAATGTTTGCTTATTTGTAGTCGCATGCTCCTCGTATGTTTCCAGTTCCTTCTGTGCTTGGGTTGCAGTTTTGTAATCGTTGGAGATACATATGTTGTTCATTGAATTGGTGGTTCTTGATGGTTCGTTGGTTCGTGGGTTGCTGGTTTTGTTTGTTTGTCTCGGGTTTGCGCTTTAGGGCCCAGGGGTGCAGTTCGACCTATTTGTTCTTTCTCGCTGGTATGGTGCTTTCTTTTTTCCTTTGTTTGATTCGGCCTTCCAGGGTTGGGGTCCATCGACGGTGGTTGGAGCTTTTTTTTCTTCTTTTTTTTCGGATTATTATTGTTTTTTGGGGGCGCTTTATGGTATTCAGTCCATGCACTCACGAGTCAGCATGTAGTTGTGTTATTTTCGCTGTCTTCCAAGGCCGATATTTGTTATTCTGTGAGATTTTACTGGTGCTCCAATCCTGCCATGAAAGAAAAAAAGTTGCATGCAAAATTGTTTGAGGATTACATGTGAAATTACAATATCCGCTGTTCTTTTGTTGGAATAAAGCATATGTATGCATGCTACATATATAAACCATGTATGGTCATATGTGGGGATATGAAATTACATGTTCTTTCTCCTCTACATAGACTAGTGTGCACACGATACAATTTATGTTGTGCTTGAGATATGATATGTGCAAAAAAGATTCTACAAGATTATATTTGGATGTCTGGAAGCATGTATGGGTGGTTTGCCACGAAAAAATGAAAACTTGTATCATGGGAACAAAAATATGTGTAGAGGATAAAAAACATATATTTCCATTGGTGGAAGCATATCTGGATAAATTGCTAGCGAAAACCAGAAATCGTTTAGCCGCGACCATGCAATTGCGTGATTTTTTGTGCCTTGTAATATATTTTGGGCAGGGAAAAAAAATTTACATGTTTACAACGATGGATAGAGAAGCACAAAGGTTCATGTTTCTTCCTTTCTAGACTGTTCGTTGAGTCAGTTTTACTGTATGTAAATATTTCTTGTTCTGTGGTGAATACCAACTTCCATTGATGTTCATTGTATTTTGTGAGTTCCCACATTGAAACAAACAATGTAGCTGGAGAAAACAAGGGAGTCTTAACTGCATCGGTTGAAGAGGATATAGAAAGGTGCATGCTTGTACTATTGTTTCCTATTGCGTTGTTTTGTATTTCATTTATGGTTTGTATATGTGTTAAACTAGTTGTGTGCCTTCCTACATGGTAAGTTATCTTGGTTACATGCCTTCCTTCCTGCATACTAACCTAGTTCATATCCATTGTGTTTTCGCTGCATTGCTGTATCTAAACAAACATAATGGATGGATAGGACGATGGACTCTTTGGCGGGTAAATAGACATGTTTCCCTTTATTTTAGATTTCTGTCTTCATACTAACTTGCCTTCATGTCCATTGCATATTCAGTGTTGCTGCCTTGGAAAAAACAGGTTGCTTGGATAGGGAGATGAATTGTTCTGTGCAACAGTAGAGGGTTCTGTGGTACAATCTTCTAAAAAGTATACCAAGTGTGCTGGTAAATTAAATATACAAACCGGGTGGGGGCATATAATTTTAAACTTGAAAAAAATGACTTCGCAGTAATGGGCCTTTCTTCCCTTCCTATTTCTACTTTTTCGATTTTCTATTATCCCTTTTGTTTTCTAATTCATCTGCCTAGTGTGCTTTCCAAAAATTCTTTCGTGCGTCGGTTGGCAGACTAACGGATTCACATATGTGGTCGTGCTTCTACCTTATTCCATAGTTACCCACTTTCTCGATTGTGGGTGCCAGGCTGACAGGTTAAAGATTGCTCCCCTAGCTTCCAGGGGTTCGCGATATACAGATTGGCCATGCTGCCCTGCGCTCACGCCCTATTTACTGTTAAACATTTATCGAATTAAAAATAATTAGATGCACACAGTTTTACAGTTATTTGGTCCTTCTGATGGAAAATATACAATGCATATGCTTGTTTAGTCCTGATGTTCATCTATACATGCTTCCATCAGAAAAAGTTGGACTAGTGACATGGGCATGAGCAGTCAGTCATCCCAGACATCAACAGACCAACAAGGCCAAAGGTAAATATGCATATGCTCTGCTCTTACTATGTTTACTAAACAAATTTTGTGGGGTATATATTCATCTATGGCATGGCGGATATGCTAATGTCATATGCAATGCATGGTTTTCAACTCGCAAGAAGTATCAACAAGTACAAGCCAGACATCGAATGTGCTGCATGTTCTGCAGACTAAGAGGTGTGGTTGTGAAACTCTAGCTCCATAGTTCATCAAAACTATGCGTGTACTTGTAGCACACTAACATTTTCTTTAGTTTTCATGTTAAAAAAATGTCATCAAGTCTAGAGTTGTGACATCCAAAGTTCTTTCAATAGAGGGCTTGAACAACCATCGAACTGGACAAGTGTTCATCGGGGGAATAATGGTTGTCTATAACACCTACTTGGACAAGGAAAAAAAAAGTAGATCCATTATGTGTGCTGACATTAGAGACAAGGAGGCCATGATGATAGTGACACTGACTGTTCCTCCACAAATTGTCAAGAAACATGCAGAAAAGATATTTCCGTGTAATGGGATATCCATTACAAATTTTAATATATTTCCCAAAACACTATATGACCGTGGTGATTGCGATCAAATTATTTCTCTCAACGAAACAAGCATTGTGGAAAAAATTCCCACTGTTTGTTCAGAATACAATTTCTTCCCAGACTCGACTATCAACCAGCTTGCACAAAGCACTGATATTTACCCGATCAGAATGATTAGGGAAGTTGTCACACTGGTGAGAAAATTTGGCTCGCAACACATTCTCCATACAAAGGATGGAGAGTCGGACAACGACAAGGCAATGGTACCACTTTTAATATTCAAAATTTTCCTTTACTTTGGCATGTGCATGTATCTCGGATAAGTTACACAAATATTGCACTGTTCCATGTTGTAGCTACAATTGTTCGATACGTATTCAGATTTTTTTTTGTCAATGGAACAACAATTGCATAGAGGACATATTCCACTTATGTTGTTAAAAAATATAACAAAGAAGAGGGATGCTAGAGAAAGGATCTTTCAGACAATCCAAGAAACGTTTATAACAGATTTACGAGCAGATATAGTAGAGGATCTGAAGAAACTAGCTATCTCTACAACTGTTGTGCGTATACATCCACAAAATCATCCTCACTTTGGTTATAGAAATAGCCTTTAACAAATTTTTGCGCCTGTTTATTTTATTTTATTTTTTTTAAAGTGGAGGGGGGGGGGTGCAGTTGTGTATTATATTATTTAATGTATTAATCCCTTTTCTCACGTTCCTAAGTTGAAGGTATTTTAGTTGTAGCCAATGTGTACTCAACCCCCTTTGAACCTGTATGTGAAAAATGAAACTCCGATGCTTCTGCCTCCGCTTTGATAAGTGATGATATGATTGATTGTCTGCGATGTGGTGAAAAATGTCTATATATATATGGAAATTGCATCAATGCTTTTATCTTAACCGTGGGAAACACAACCGTGCATTGTATGGTTAGGCAGCCTCTGTTACAAAATGTGCTTCTTAGGTTGGTAGAGTTGTCGTATGAAACATATCTACAAAAAAAGGCAAGCAATGTCTACGTGTTGCGGGAGCTTCAGATACATAGAAAATTCACCTTAAATGAGGACAATGCAATTTTCCATATCGACCGAAGAAGGGGGAAAATATCTATATCTCTATCTATCTATCTATCTATCTATCTATATATATATATCAAACTTTGGCAGGAAACGAAAATATCTCATGTGTCTCTGTAATATTTGTTCAACATCCAGATGAATGTTTGTTCGACTTGGCTAGTTGGTATTGCACACACATAAGATTAACATGGTAGTAATCCCCATATATCCCATGTCCCCAGTTATTTTCTACTGGGAACATATACGAGATACAAGAGAAAACGAATGCGTCAACACCTTTTCTTTGAATATCAAATTGTTTGGTGCTAAGGTCGATGGGTTTTGCTCTATGGAACCTTGTGAGAACTTGCTTGCGACCTGTTTGAAGTGTGGTTGGTTCTTGGTTATGTTCTTTGTCTGTCAATTTGTATACCATGGAAATCCAACTGTTCTTTGGAGGACCCAAAAAAATATAATTGAATTTTTTAGCCAGCTGGCTCGCAGATCTGCCTGATAATTTCTATGTTGCTATGACGCAAATGTACTATGGGACTTGCTTTAGCAGATTTCCTTGATCGATGAACTTGGTCAAATTATTGTTCTGAAATAATTTGAAATCAACGAATATATGGTGTGTGAAGTGAAACGGTCCTATCATATCAACAAGAGGCTCTTAACATTCAAATTGGTCGTTGTTTTGACATTTTTCCTTATTCAACGAACTTGGTAAAATTAATATCCTGGAATAATTTGAAATCAATGAATATATACTGTGCGGAGTGAAATTGTGATATGAAATGAACAAGAGGCCCTTAAAATTCAAATTGGTCCTTGTTATGCTTGCGATGATAGAATTTAAAAAAAAAAATCTTTTGTTTCCTTCATTTTTTAAAAAATAAGCGATTTAACATCCATTAATAATTAAATATAATTCACTTGTACAATATCAATAGTTAATATTAATAATTTAGTATTTGAAAATAATGTTTTTAGATAAAGTTAGATAGGATGACCATCCCTAAACTATTGCAATCTTGAACCCGCCATTCATGGAGTCCGCAAGTCTGCCTGCCAATTTATATGTCACGGAACTCTGGGTGGTATTTGCAGGACACAAAACAAAATAAGCTCAATTTTTAGCCCTCCAGGCTGAGACCCCGCGATCCAAAAAGTGCCTAAGTATGGAATTAGGGATCCGCATATGCTCTATAAAATCCCTTCTCCATATTTTCTATAAGTACATGTTTACTATGTATTGCTCGTTTGTCAGAAAACATTTTATATCAGTCACCCGACCAGATTGTACAAACTTTCTCGTCTAATTAAATTCTGCAATATCAATATTTAATATCAATAATTTAGTATTGAAAATAATGTTTTTAGATATGTTAGATAGTTGATAGGGATTACCATCTATAAACAATGGAAAATTTGAACCCTCCAACCCTCAAGTCAATCTGTCAATCTGTATATCACGAAACTCTGAGTGCTATTTGGAGGACACAAAACAATGAAAGTGCAATGTTGAGCGAGCCAGCTTGTAGGTCTGCTTGTCAATTTGTATATTGCGGAATTGTGGGTGGTATTTGTAGAGTGCAGAACAATAGAGGCCTAATTTTCATCCCACCAGCTCAACAACCCCCGATTAAAAAAAATGGCTATATATGGAATTAATACAGAATCACTACGAGACAATAAAAGTGCAAAGTTTACCCAACTAGCCTGCAAGTCCGCCTGTCAATTTGTATATCGTGGAAGTCTGGGTGCTATTTGTAGGACGCAAAACAATAGAACCTCAATTTTCAGCACGTCAGGCAGTGAACCCGCGATCCAAAAAATGCCTCGGTATGGAATGAGGAATCCGCATATGCTTTATAAAATCTGACGTCCACACTTTTTAAAAGTACATGTTTACTATGTATTGCATGTTTGTCGGAATACTTTTATATCACTCGCCCGACCAGATTGTACAAACTTTCTCATCTAGTTAAATTCTATAATATCAATATTTAACAATAATAATTTACCTAGAGTCCATCTGTCAATTTGTATATCATGGAACTCCAAGTACTATTTGGATCACACAGAATAAAAAAAGTGCAATGTTGAGCTAGCTAGCCCGCAGGTATGCTTGTTAATTTGTATATTCCGGAATTGTGGGTCCTATTCTTGGAGCGCGGAACAATAGAGGCCCAATTTTTAGCCCCCCAGCCCGCCAGCCCCCGATCCAAAAAAGTGGCTATATATGGAATTAATACAAAATCGCTACGGGACAATAACAGTGCAATGTTGAGCCAACCAACCCGCAAGTCCTCCTGTCAATTTGTATATCGCGGAAGTGTGGGTGCTATTTGTAGGACACAGAACAATAGAGGCTCAATTTTCAGCCCACCAGGCTGAGAACCCACGATCCAAAAAGTGCCAAAGTATGGAATGAGGGATCCTCATATGATCTATAAAATCTCATGTCCATACTTTATAAAAGTACATGTTTACTATGTATTTCTTGTTTGTCGAAATTTTTTTATATCAGTTGCCCCACCAGAATGGACAAACTTTTTCGTCTAATTAAATTTTGAAATATCAATATGTAATATTAATAATTTAGTATTGAAAATAATGTTTTTAGATATGTTAGATAATTGATAGGGATTGCCATCCGTAAACAATGGCAAATTTGAACCCGCCAACCCTGGAGTCCATTTGTCAATCTACATATCATGGAACTCTGAGTGGTATTTGGAGGACACAAAACAATGAAAGTACAATGTTCAGTCAGCCAGCTCGAGAGCCCTCGATAAAAAAAAGTGGCTAAATATGGAATTAATACAACCCCCCATCCCCCTAGCCCGCTAGCCCCCGATCCAAAAAAGTGGTTATATATGGAATTAATACAGAATCACTATGGGACAATAACAGTGCAATGTTGAGCCAACCAGCCCACAAGTCCACCTGTCAATTTGTATATGGCGGAAGTGTGGGTGTTATTTGTAGGAAACATAACAATAGAGGATCAATTTTCAGCCCGCCAGGCTGAGAACCCGTGATCCAAAAAGTGCCAAAGTATGGAATGAGGGATCCGCATATGCTTTATAAAATCTCATGTCCATACTTTATAAAAGTACATGTTTACTATGTATTGGTCATTTGTCAGAAAACGTTTTTATTATTCGTCCCACCAGAATGGACAAACTTTGTCGTCTAATTAAATTCTGCAATATCAATATGTAATATTAATAATTTAGTATTGAAAATAATGTTTTTAGATATGTTAGATAATTGATAGGGATTGCCATCCCTAAACAATGGAAAATTTTAACCCGCCAGCCCTGGAGTCCATCTATCAATCTGCATATCACGGAACTCCGAGTGGTATTTGGAGGACACAGAACAATGAAAGTGCAATGTTCAGCGAACCAACTCGAGAGCGCCCGATAAAAAAAAAAGGCTAAATATGGAATTAGTACGGGACAATAAAATGCAATGTTCAGCCAAGCAGCCCGCAAGTGCTCCTGTCAATTTGTATATCACGAAATTCTGGGTGCTATTTGTAGGACGTGAAACCATAGAGACTCAATTTTCAGCCCGCCAGGCTGTGAACCCGCGATCCAAAAAGTGACTAAGTATGGAATGAGGGATCCACATATTCTCTATAAAATCTCATGTCCATACTTTATATAGAGATTCATGTCCGCAAGTCTTCCTATCAATTTATATATCACAAAAGTCTGGGTGCTATTTGTAGGACACAAAACAATAGAGACTCGATTTTTAGCCCGCTAGACCATGAACCCTCGATCCAAAAGTGCCTAAGTATGGAATCAGGGATCCACATAATCTCTATAAAATCTCATGTACATACTCTATAAAAGTACATGTTTACTATGTATTGCTCGTTTGTCGAAATACTTTTATATCATTCAACCGACTAGATTGTACAAACTTTCTCATCTAATTAAATTCTACAATATTTAACAGTAATAATTTACCACAGGTACACTTGTAAATTTTTATATCGCGGAATTATGGGTACTATTTGTAGAGTGCGGAACAATAGAGCCCCAATTTTTTGCCCGCCAACCCGAGAGTCTCCGATCCAAAAAAGTGGCTAAATATGGAATTAATACAGAATCGCTACGGGACAATAAAAGTGCAATGTTCAATGAACCAACCCGCAAGTCCGCCTGTCAATTTGTTTATAATGGAAGTGTGGGTGCTATTTGTAGGACACAGAACAATAGAGGCTCAATTTTCAGCCCGCCAGGCCGAGAACCCGCAATCGAAAAAGTGCCTAAGTATGGAATGAGGGATCCGCATATGCTCTATAAAATCTCATTTCCATACTTTATAAAAGTACATGTTTACTATGTATTTCTCTTTTGTTGGAAAACTTTTAAATAACTCATCTGACCAGATTGTACAAAATTTCTCGTCTAATAAAATTCTGCAATATCAATATGTAATATTAATACTTTAGTATTGAAAATAATGTTTTTAGATATGTTATATAGTTGATAACGATTGCCATCTGTAAAAAATCACAATCTTGAACCCTCCATCCCTGTCCATCTGTCAATCTGTATATCGCGGAACTCCAAGTTCTATATGGAGGACACAGAACAATGAAATTTCTATGTTGAACCAACCAGCTCCGAGGTCCGCTTGTCAATTTACAAATTCCACGACATACAAATTGACGACTGATATGTGTATGCAATATGACCATCAACCCTTCACATCTCCTGGGTATATCTTCTGTCGTTTTTCTTTTGTAACCCACCTGACCATTTTCCATACTTTGGTATTTCTTGGAATCGGTTTCGCCATCACCATTGCCTTCGTACTTGTTTCCATATATGCAGTAATTAATCTTTAATTCTAGTAGTCATCCTGCAAGAACCGTTAAGATTGTCATTAATGTTTAGAAATCCCGAGAATATTTGTCATTACTATGAATTAAACTAATATTTGCGCACAAGTATGTTTTCCTTTCCAAGTATTCATTTCAAAGGCAATGCAATCTTTTTTTTTGTGCCCCGGTAGGTTGGTGCTTTTAAGAAATTTCTATTTCTTCATCTCTCTTCACCGTCACTGCCACCTTCGTACTTTTTTCTAATTGTGCAATTAGTCACCTGTGATGGTGACAACTCATTCCGCATGAACCCTGGAGATTGTCATTGATTAGCGAAAGGCTCGAGGAGATATTCCATTGATACGCATTAAATCATAATTTGCAGAGGGTTATATTATCCCTCCCCGATTTTCATTTCAAACATCATCTCGAGAAAATGAAAATTCTTAATAACTTGTGGCAACAATTGTCTCTAGACATAGTAAACACATTGGGGAAAAATGGCCAGAGGTTGCACTATTCCAGGGAATATTCTTACTATTCATCTCCCTTCACCCAAGAGCAAAAAAGGAGATGGTCCCTTGGTACAATGATAGATATATTTCAAGACAAAAAATTTGAAGGCATCCCTGGCTGCTCAGAGAACCTGCCTAGTTGCATTCATGGTTGTCGTAGAAGTTGATGCCATGAATTCTGACTCATAAGAGGATGATATGATGGATGATGATACGACAATGGATGGTGGAAATGCAGAGAATCTTCCCACTCTTGCGCCCAAATTAAGATCAACCATAACAGATGGAACTTCCCATCTCAGTGATGGCGGTTAAGACAACACCAAAAGGAGTTTCAGAAAAGAAATCGATGGTGAATGCAATAGCCACTTTGTAGCGTGAAAGTACGAATTCCATAATTCCAAATTTGTCCGTTCTGGATGAAAGAGTTTCACTGTAAAGAAATGATATGCTGATGCTCCCAGAGATATATTTCAAGCCAAAAAATTATTGATTAACATCTTTGGGAATCAGGTCCAAAATTCTCGCTACTGCAAGGCATTTTTCTATTAGTCATCTTCTTCTGCCCAAAATGGATTAATTTGGGCCTATGGAATTCACGTGCAAGCTGTGCTCCTGAATTTTTTTGGACCATGCAAAGGCAGTTTCAGCTAAGGGCTATTCCATTTTCCCTGCAATTTTTTCCATCTTCTTCCTCATGGGAAGCTTATGAAAACTATCAATTTTAGCACATGATGATTCATCGAGGAGAAAACTACAAGGATCTTGCATACTACTGATCCCGTGCCTGTGTTTGTCGCAGATATGTTCAATGTTTTAGCCCGAAGAACTGGGTCCAATTTCTAAGGATAGATGTACAATACTCAGTGTTTTTCTTATTTTTTTAAATGGATTTGCTATTAAAAAATATTTTCCTTCGACTCTTCATTGCTGCCTCTTTTATGGATTTAACACATGTTCTCATTGGCATGGTTTGGTGCTCTCATACTTCTTCCATATTGTGTTTACTTAGGTTATTTTTTCTAAGATGGAACATCTAACAATTATATGCCAATGTATTGTGTGAATCCAACAACCTTTTATGCAAACAAAAAATGGATTACACAGTTTCAAACCAATGTTCAATTCTATTCATAATGCAGATAGAACATAGCAATACCAATGTACAATGTTGCAACAAAATCGTTATTCTTGTTTCTAGACATGCAATTATTAAGTTTTAATGCTAACAACCAATAATGCAAGAATTTTAATACTTGAGTTAATATGTTGCAGTCATGGAAGAATGTATCAAGAACACAGTTACACCCACACGTTCCAATAAAATCTAATCTTCAACAAAGAATTTGCTGGCAATTAGTAGAAAATGAAGTTTAGTAGTTAAGTTAATATGTTACAGTGATGCAAGAATGTATCAAGAACATACTTACATGACATGTTAATAAAATGCCTTGCTCCGCAGCTTCGCGGATTCACGCTTTTCCAATGACCGCTTCCCCTTTCTTTAAATTGACCCTCTATTGTTTCGTGTCCTACAATTGGCACCTAGAGTTCCACGATATACAAATTGACAGGCGGACTTGCGCGCTGACCGGGTCAACATTGCACTTCTGCTTTTTTGTGACCTCCAAACAACATTCGAATCTCCATTATATACAAATTGATAGACAAGATCCAGGGCTCGGGGGCTCAATATTGTCTTTCTTTAGGGATGGAAAAGTGATAAAATGACACATACCACATTTGCGGCACACCATCTATATTAAATCACAAAACATTTCGTCTATAGTTTTGTGTCCTGCAAACAACACCCACAGTTCCGCACTATATACATTGACAGCCAGACTTGGATGAAGCATACAGAGAAGAACCAAGTAAACTCACCGATCGTGTTCCTGGTCGTTGTTTTTTATTTCTGCCAGCTTCACAATTCTTTCCAAGTATATATCTTGCCATGAAAATGGGATATCTGTTACAAATGTGAATATATTGGTCCTTGTTTTTCCATCTTCTATACTTGGCCAAATATCCATTTGTCTTTTCCCTAAACTTTATCTTTTTCGTCACTTATTCATTCTTTTTAAAATGTATGGTTGAGCGCGTGGGTAGTCTTGCAGGTTCACAACTGCACTCGTGCTCTTTTATTGCGACACCGACGTAACTTTTCCCCATTCCATACCTAGAAACTTCTTCGACCACGAATTCTTGGTAGGCGGGCTCTAGATTGGACTTTTGTTGTTCCATGGACTGCGAAAAGTACCGTCACTTCCATGATATACAAATTTGCAACTAGCCTTAGATCATATCCTCTTCCGTATTATGGTCCACCTATGAAGCCCTCTTCCATGGTATACATTTTGCACTGAAAACTACCAAGAAATACAATTTAACTACCAGGTCCTCACATATTTTGTGGAACTATTGTCACCCCATTTTGAAGTCCGTCTATCCACTTTCCATACTTCTCCATTTCTTCAAATTTCTTTGGCGGATCGTCGGTTTGGTGGGTTGAAGAAATATTCAGTTCGTAGTTGTTGTTTCCTATGCCCGCGCCCCTTTGCAAATAGCAGTTGGAAATTATATATAAGATCTTATTTCTATGCATGCAATTAGCAATTTCCCTATTCCATACTTAGCCACTTTGCTGGAATTCCACAAATATACAAACCAACCGCTCAACTTCCCCATCATGATCTCTTCCGTTTTACATATTTTTCACTAAAAAATTTCGATACATGAAATTTGACCGTGCAACACTCGGTTGTCTCGACTATCCCCGTAACCCTTTTTTGAATCCTCTCCGACCTCTTTTCAGAGCTTGCCATTCTTTCCTTGCTCTTCGTCGTCTCTATCACCTTCGCACTTGTCTATAATAAAAGAAAAGAACAAGTTTTTTATATATATACATATCTTGTTTCTAAATATGGAATTACTGGCATTTAATTCTAACAGGTCACCATGTAGAAACTGTATAGATTGTCATTGATTGGTGAAAGACTCGAGGACATCTTGTATTGATGTGCATTAAAGCAAAATTTGTGGGGGGATTATATTATCCCTTCCGAGTGTTCATTTCAAAATCATGAAATCTCGTTCACACATTGTGGCCTTCACACGTTGACGAAACCTCCAATTCTTAATTGCTCTTCATCATACCCGCCACCTTCGCATTTCTAAATATGCAATAAATAATATTTATTGTTAACAACTCATCATGCACCACCAATACAGATTATCATTAATCAACGAAAGGCTTGAGGATTTTTCCCATTCATAAGCATTTAACCAAGATTTAGCGAAGAGTTACATTATCGATTCTAACTGTTCATTTAAACCATCATCTGCACCAAAGCAACATTCTCATAAACCTATGGCATCAACTCGACAACAGTTCTGTGGAGATACAGTGAACATATTCGGGCGCAAGGACCATAACTTCCAGTGGTCCAGGGCATATTCTTATTACTCAACCTATGCCGCAGAAAACCAAGTAATTTGGACATTCGGGATTGCTCATGCAGGCTGTGTCCCTGAGGTTTTTTACTGTAAGGACCTGGTGTCTTAGTGTGTCAATACATTTATTGCAGATAAAATAATTATTCCACTGTGGGACCGCTCTTCTGTTTCTTTGTCACCTTAGGTCTTCCGCCAGATGCTGAAATTGCCAGAGCCAACATTGACGTTCAGAGGAGAATATTGCAAATAGTTCCTAGTAGAGCATAATAACAGATTGGACCTCTTACCCCCTTTTTTGGAAAACCCACTTCTAGTTCTTGAAGATATTACAAGCATGCAAGTTATTTCATTTAGAAATCCATTTCGCGAAATTACTTGGCTTTTTACAAGAATAATGAGACAAGAGTCCACAACAATTGTTTCCCGCATGGCTCTTTATAGTCAACGAACAAGCCATTTTTGATTGGGCCAGGTTAATTTCCCATGAAATCTCTTCCCAATTTCCAAGCTACAAAAGGAAAAATAAATTTTATGTCATCCTATTTAGTTTTTGCAATAGCGCATTCCTGTTGGTTTCCACAACTATCTGTATCCAAGAATGTCAACTGCGAATTCCACCCAATAACGTTATGGTACCAGGCCTTGTGGAAGAACAAGACTTCCCACTAATTTTATGATATTTTTAATGGCTTCCTGTTTGTTTTCAAAGTTTTGTTGTTAGGAGAATATGCTCCCCGCATATCTAAACATACAACTAGTTTTTTGGACAAGAAGGGGACACTCGAACTTTTGGATAATTACACTGTCATAAGAATTTTTGGCTCCATCGAACAACTTTCTCTCCTTCCATGTCACATTATGGACATAATGTTTGTTGCAAAAGTAGCACGTTAATACAACTACTGGTTCCATATGTTCCAAAGGAAGAAAAAAAAAATAGTTCATTCCTCTGCCTTGGAAAATAGGGGAGTTCGTGTTGAAAAATGTCAACAAAATTGACGATTTTGCAGCACATTCTAGAATCTCCAACCTGAGATATGATGAAATCATAAGAGGGTTCGACCCCTATGATATTTTTAGAGAAAATTTACAAACACTTGACCTCGACGATTTTTTTGTAAAAAAACACTTGCCCAAAAACAGAGACAGTGGTGACAACAATCCTGCCTCTGATTCCGACGATGTAGACACAGTGAAAATATGCACTAAATTGTACACACACCAGGGGAAAGGCCCCACTGACAAGAGTGCTCAATCCACAAATAACACTACAAAAAGTATGACATCCTGGAGCATCGCTCCAACAACCCACCACAACAACAACGAAACCCAGAGTTCTTCAAACGGAGGAGGAGATAACGACCCTCCTCACTCTAAAATTGATGGTTCTCACAAGCTTCCAGTAGAGAAGAAGAGAAAAAAGATGTGGGGTAGGAGAAAGAGCCAAAAATTCAGAATGAGAAAATGGAACTTTACACTGATCTGGATAACATGATCCACTTCCTTGATCAACCCGAAGATGCCATTCACCATAGCCATCCAATGGACATATCCGTTACTGAAGATTTTGACAAAGATGATTCCTTCATGTTCCAGAGCGTTGTTTTTGATAGTCGGTCCAAAAAATTGATAATTGAGAAAAAAAATGTTAAAAATAAGAATGGAAAATCTTGTTCAGAGGTTGACGTTTCCAACATGCGCTCGTCCCAAATCTGTCAAATTCACACTGGGACCGGAGAAGCACTTCATGATTCCATTGGAGGCATGGAGACCGAGAATTCTAGACTGAAGGCTCAAGTCAAGGAATTGGAAGATGCTTTCATTCCTATGCCATTGCTTGTCAATCCTTTGGCAATAGCCATGCCTAGAACCCCTGAACCCAATGTAAAAGAATTCTCCACCCTGATCGCATCCTGTAAAGGATATGTGGAGAACAATATAAAAAAAAGAATGGAACTGGTTACCGAGGCGTGGAAAAGATCACAAACCATCACTTTCCTTGGAACCAGGGCACATATCTTACTCGAGATTTTGCAGGTCGAGTTAAAAGGTGAAGAAAATTTCTTTTCAAAAACGATCATTCCTTTTGGAAAAATTTATCAACAATATGACATAAACAAAATAAAGAGAAGAAGATCTTCCATCCAAAAACCGGATCGGCCAATTGAATGCATGTTGGAAAGAAAAAGTGAAGAACCTTCATCTCATTGTTCAGTCATGTGAACAAGCCATATCGAAGAAAGATAAATTATTCACAAGGATGTCAAATATAGACTTGGTCGGGAAAACCAATGACTTCCAAGACCCCCACTTAATTGAAAACTCTTTTCCCTTAACCAAGAAAGAGTTTGATAAACATGTTGCTATGTTTAAGGCCTTGTCTCTGGAAAATTCTTACAACATCCTTCAATTTGATCAAGCTCACGTCCACGAATGGCTAGTCAAATATGAAATACAGAATGAGGAAATTCATCAGGCTCTCTCTAATGTTTCTATCAACTTCCACGAATTAGAAAACAATATTTTCAACAAAAAAATCTAAAATGAGATTAATGTCGCCCCAATGAGAAGCTAGATTGAAGAATGGCTCGAAAGACAATTGAAACAAGCCTCCGACGAAAGGCAACATGCAGTTGCCAACATTCTAGCAGTCGTCGAGGAAATCCTTGAAACCCCAGTCATCGGTGACATCAATGAAACATAAGCCACAAGAAAATAGCCAAAGGACTCATATGTACCTTCACTGTAAGTTTACTCATCGCATCCTCCTTTGTTTATCAACCCAGTTATTCCAGTTTCTTAAATAGATATGTATAGTCAAACACTTATACCTTTCCACTTATTTTTTTGTGCAAGTATTGCACTCTATCTTCTTTCCACAATCTTGTTTCTTGTACATATTTCTCTAATGGTCCGCGGGAACCCCAATCCCAGTCTACATGACAAACACATTTAAATTCCGGTTTATATGTAACAAACTTTAATTTTTTTGTATATTTCAAAATTTCCAGTAGTATGTAACAAACTTTTATTTTTTGACATATTTCAAATAAAAATGCATTTAAATTTTTATATGTTACAATCTCTATTTTGATCCTTCACCAGTCTATATGACAAATGCATTGCATTTTTATTATGTTACAAACTTTTATTCTTATCCTTCACCAGTCTGTATGGAAAATGCATTTACTTTTTTATATGTTACAGAGTTTTCTTTTTTTTATATATTTAAAAATAAATGGTTCTCAACAATGCAAGCGTCATTTACTTATATCCCATGTTAAAAAATGTATTTAAATTTTATATTTCTTATCTCCTTTTAATTTTATATCTTCATATATTTTTATCTTTCACCAGTCCATATGGAAAATGCATTTAAATTTCCAAATTTATTCTTCCACTATCAACAAATTTTTAGTTTGTTATATATTTAAAAAATATATATGTTTGCTATATACTTTCAAAAAATAGATGGTTCTCTGCCTGCCAACCATCATTTACTTTTTCCCCATGTTCCTTGATATACATGTTGCAGACAACATTTCTGTGATATACATTTTTCACCCAACACTTCTTTTCATTTACAATTCGACCCCATTTTCCACAATTTGCTTTCTAACCTCATTGGCAGGGACTGCACTGCCACATAGCCTTGTTTTAAGTAGATCTATTACATCTTTAGACTAATCTTCATTTACGCCATTGCTCCATTGTATCGCCATGATCTCATTGAGATCAAAAGTTAATAAGATTTAAAAATTAACAATGAGGTACTTATCTGTGGAGCCAAGAAAACAATAAACCAACACAGGCGCGAGGCAAGCTAGGTATAGTGGTGAATATTCTCGCCTGTCACGCAGGTGACCAAGGTTCGATCCGGGCAACGGTGATACTTTTCTTCTACATATCCTACACATTTTGTCAAGCCACACAATGTTGATCGATGATTTGTCTGAAAATATGTCAACGCTTTATTGTCATATTCATCTAAATCTGAATTAACTCATTGAAATATTTAATAAACACATGGATGCAACTCAGTTGGTAGATATCTCTCTTAGCATGTGAGAGGTACGGGGATCAATACCCCACATTTCCATTGTGATGTGGATTTCAAAATTTTCAGTTATTTTGACTTCATGGTGAAATAGCTCAAACATTCGTTGTGAAATTGACTCTATTTTTATTTACATTTACAAAGTTATGGATGTTGATAAGATAGCTTTTTACATTTTTCACATTGAGACATCATGCTCGACTCCATGGTGAAATAGACTCTGTTTTTATTAGCTTAATCCATGGTGAAATATATTTGATTTACATTTACAGAATTATGGATGCTAGCATTTTACATTTTTCATAATCAAACATCATACTCGACTAGATCTATAGATTTTTCACATCCATATTTATACTCGTCTGGATCTGTAGATTTTTCACATCTAGATTCATCCAGAATAAATTGTATTTACAGTGAACAATTTGATCAAAAGTATGTATTTTTCTTACTTAAGTGAACTTGTGAATTAGCAAGTGTATCTATAAGATATTAAAAAATACTTCTAATTTTATTAGATATTGGTCAATACTTTCCAAAATATTTTTTTAAAACCCACTCCTCTTAAATACCCTCCCAATACATTTTTCTATTAATAAAAAACCCTATTTTTATTATATACCCTATATTTTTACTAGATACCTCTTTATATACCCTGTAATACCTATAAACCCCCATTCCCCACATCCACCCAAAATACCTATAATATATTGAATCTATTTTTAACTTGATGACCATCAACACACTCTTTATAATTATCTTGAAAAGTAGTGATCTTATTTTCCAAGTGGTTTTCGTAGTGTTGTTTCGTCTAAGTTCGAACCATGTGTTTTTGTAGTGTTGTTTCCAGGTATGACTGCGCCGAAAATGTCATCTATTCTTTGTTTCCTTATTTCCATTGTACTGCACCATCCATCATCTAATCATTTTGGAAACAAATCCCTAGGCTATTATATTGTACCGATATAACATTACAAGGAGATCCACACAAAAGTTGGAAGAGTACATATTTTGGAAGTTGGGAGAGGCCACGTCTTTATCCATGCAACCTTTGTACTTACCTTGGCATAATTTTACTCTGTTTGGACACACCATTATCCATGAAACCTTTGTACATGATGTCCATAAATATCAATATCATCTTGTAACCCTACACATATCTCTTACCTTGGCCTAATTTTACTATGCTTGGCCACACCTTTATCCATGCAGAAGGATTACAATATTTGAATGGACGGTAAACTTCCAGACCATCTAACAATTCCCTAAAATTGTGTAAATGAATACAAAAATAGAAACCCTATAAGAGAATATATAAGATCGAATCCTCCATACTTAGGAAAAATATACAAGAACCCAACTAATTGGTTGAATAAGCCATTTACATGATAATTAGGGAAAACATATCACTTTCTCCATAACAACCCTATCCTTCTAGAATTACTAAAATGCAACTTGAATTAAAGAAAATACAATCAATTCCATTAAGAGAACCCACTCCCTTTAGTAAATTCTAAGACACCCCTAGGCTTGTTCAAAAGAGCTTATTTATGATAGGAAATTCTCTTGCATCAGACTCCCAAGGTACAAAATTTTCATGATCTATTCTTCATGAATATTCCATTTTTTGAATTCCTCTTGTATCCCAAATCTTATGTTATTGTTTTCTAATGGATTTACTGTCCCGGTTTTTCTTTGTTGTTGACTACAGTCTTCCAGTATCCCAAAATTTTCTTTGTTTTTGTTCAATATCCTTGATTTCATCATTACTTTTAGGAAGTTGTACTTGCATGCTGATTTTGTTCACCACCCCTTTGCAATCCCACTTGGGAATATTCATTAAACACTTCCATAACTTCTCCAATTCAATACCCAGTATTGTCATTTGCTAGTACATTCTATTGATGCAAACTGTCTGCTTCAAATCCTTACATAATCTCAGTATGGATGCTTCCATCTCTTTGTCTCCACACCTCCTTCTATCCTCAATTCCTTCAGGATAACACATTATTCTTCCTTTCCAAATACATTATCTCATCAATAATTTATGTGAGAGTTATAACAACTCTCTCCCATTCTTCTTGAAACATTCCTTCACAAATATATAAGGCACATAGTTTCCTTCTCCAATATTCTCACTTCCTTATGGAAGATTGTTTGCTTCCATATTAAGAAATCTTGTTTTTGTTTTCATCTACACACATAATAAACATATTACAGTTTTTTTTTTCTCATGACATTCTTGAATACCATTCTCAATCATAAGTATGATCCCTAACACAATTTGCTTTCCTTCCTTATTTTCCACCACAACATTTAATCCTTCATATGCATATCCTTTATCTTTGTACTCATTTACAATCCTTGAATTTATGTTGATTTTAATAGCATCAATGACCTCTTGGTTGTCCTCTAAAATAAATTATGTTCCACACTTCTTCATTGTGCATTTTCTTCAATATTTTCCTCATAATTAAGTAAGGTATATGTCTGCCTCAAAATCTCATCATAAGAATCCACCTGCTGCATGATTTTACTCAAACGAATTCCCTTTCCCTTGTTTGAAAAATACTCATGCTGATTTGATGCTCCCTCAAACTTATCCTGTTCAACAACTGAGTCTACAATTTTAGTATGGTCATCATCCACTTTATTCTCTTGTAGATAATTCTTTATTAGAACCATGCTATTGTCTTCAAAGACAATTCCTTGTTTATTTCCTATCAACATACATTCACATTTACTCAACAAAATTGGATCTGCTAAAGGTAAATCCATTACTTCAATATCTTTAATTCCCCCCCTTTGTTATCCATCTTCAACCTTAGGCTTTGAAAACCAATCTTCCAAAAACTTTAGTTCTTTCTTAAAATATGTGAGCACTCCTTTACCTTCTACTTGGTTATCTATATCAACCAATTCTTCTAGATATTTCAATTCTACATTGAAATCTATGGACACTATATTTGAGTGTTATCCTTCATTTTTAGTACTTGCATTCTATATCACAACACTATTTCCTTTGACTTCCTCTACTAGAATATATTTGCCTCTATCTCCTTGAGACAATTATGTATTATCCTCTCCCTTTACGAATTTTTTTATTGATTGTCTATCTTCATGACCTGTACAACCTACATATACACATAATTCATTAGTTTTAAAAACATGATACTCTTGAGTCTCTTCAAATGCCTCTAGTATCCTTTCCTTTTGTTGGAATGAATTATGAAAGCATCTCATGAGGTCTTAATTTTGCACCTCATCCCCTTCTCCAAGCATTTCTCCATGCTCTAGCTCAAAAAAGTGAACTTCTTGTCATGCTTCCAAGGACTTTCTATACTCAACGTCCTCAATTTTCTCTTTTGTTTGCAACCAAACAATCATCATATGTCTCATATTTTGTCTCAGTTTCATTGCAAACAATTGCACAATAGGTCATCTGACCCTTTTCTTCAGCTTCCATCCATATCTCCGGTCTTCTTGATTTTATTTTTGTAACAACTTCATCATCACACTGAGATGTTCTTTTAACTCAACAATATATCTATCAAATCCCTTATCATTCATCTTATTTTTACCAATTTATTTGGGAATTTATCTCACTCTATTATGGCTTCCTCCTAAACCCTTCCTTTTATTGTCCCTAGTCATCTCCATTTATTTAAGCTTCACAAATTATAAATAGTGAGCGGAAAATAGCCTCTAAATTAACATGTATTTTTCACCTTGTTACACAATACCTCACCAAATCTCTCTCCTGGACCTGGCCTTTTGGTTCTCTCCTCTGGAACCTTTTGAGATTTCTGTTCTCCTCTAGGCTTCTACACTTCTACTCACAATATCCTAAGAGTTTCACATGCTCTTCTTATTCTATAAAACTCTACGCACAATCACAACTATGGAGCTGCCTCAACAACTTCTACCCAACCTTAGTTAGAATGTTCTTCTTTCCTTCTTTGTTACAACTTCCTCTGTTGTAAGGGGTTCTGCCACAAATTTCTACTTGCTACTACTTACAAACATATATGGTATATCCAAATTAACTAGAAAACATAAAGACCATTTACCTGCCATATCTCATCAAATTCACCTCTTCAATTCACATCTATAGAATATGATTTTGGTCAGTTTCACAGTTCTATCCAACTCTCTCTCTTGCTAGAACCATTCTTTTCCACACTCATTGAGCTCTAATTCCTTCTTTCCAAATATATTAACCTCTCTCTGATACCAATTGACACAGGCCAAATCCAGGTTAACCTACAAAAATACCTCGAATCACTGGTTAGTTTACTTAAAACAAATACCAAAGAACTATAAAATTGAGTTCACATGATCAAGGGATTTCTCCTGAATCAAAATAACATGCACATGGGTCAACCTTAACCATTTAATTTTTTTTTAAAACCTGCTACTTAACCCCTTTGGTAAACAATTTTAAATATTTTCAGTTTTTTCTACTCTTAATCGACCAACCAGAATAAATAAGTCGTCGTCCTCTTAACACAATTCCTTTAAATTTTTAACTCGGTCCAATTAACTATCACTGGACCACTGGGAAAACCAAGTCACCAGAACCACATGAATCCTTAACCATGTGCTTTATATTTTAACCCCTATTTGGTTACACCAAGCACCAGGTATCCCATTTCACACATCCTCAACAATCTAATTCCATTATGGTTTCACTAGCCCACCAGACATCGAGAATACTCTTGAATTTGTTCACTTCATCAACTATAATTACGAGTTGGTTGATCGGTCTCAATCATTGATCTATTTATATGAACAATGATCAAAAGTTAGGGTTTAAACCACACTTCCACTGCACCTTTGATCACATCAATTAAATCCCTAGTCCTTAGTCCTTCGGTACCTGTGATCGGGATTCAAACCCCACCTACTTCACCTCAATATTGATCTCATTCCTCTCGTTCACATAGAGTTTCATTGTCATCTGATTCGTCGCATTTTTTTATCACATGACCATCATACATGATTTACATTACAGGTATACACAAAGTTTGACTATCCATTCACATATTCATTATCATTAAAATGTTTCAACACACACACACACATCTCAGAGACATGAAACACAATTCTTTCATTAATATGACTTCTATACATAACCTTTGTACACGATGTCCATAAAAATCAAGATCATCTTGTAACCCTACACACATTTGGGTGCTTCTATGGCCTTAGTCTCCTACCTTGGCTTAATTTTACTTTGTTTGGCCAAACCTTTATCCATGCCCGAAGGCTTACAATTTATGCATGTAAGGTAAAATTCCAGACCATCAAACAATTCACTCAAATCGTATAACTGAATACAACTATAGAAACCCTATATGAGAATCAATATGATCGAATGCTCCATACTTAGGAAAAATATACACTAACCCAACTAATTGCTTGAATAAACCATTTACATGATAGCTACGAAAAACAAATCCCTTTCTCCATAACAACCCTATCCTTCTAGAATTACTAAAATACAATCAATTCCATTAAGAAAACCCACTCCCTTTAGTAAATTATAAGACCCCCCTTGTCCTATTCAAAATAGTTGATTTTTTATGGGAAAGGCTCCTGCATCAAAAGGCCTTCCTTTCCTGTCTAGGTTTTAACAGAAAAAAATAAAAAAAGGAGATATTTACACAAGAATTAGGTCTGCAACATTTTTAATACATTAAATAAACCTTGAATCTCCTTCTCTATTACAATCTACATAAACTACATGTTTTTTTTCTCCTTACCCTCTTCCCGACTCAAATATTCCTTTTTTGCTTCAGTAGCTCAATTATAAATAGAAAGAGGAGAAATTTGTAGAACTTCTAGTTTGTATCCTCCAAAACACTAACAAACTCTATATTTCCCTAAAATTGTTCAATTTCTATAACTACATGCTAAAATACAATTTTTTTTTACATTAAATGGCATTAAAAATAAAACCAACTCTCCCTACGTGGACCATTATAGAAACGCTTCTAGAACCTATTACAAATGTAGAAAAAACAAAATTTTAAAAGATTCTTCTGCATCACTATGAGCATCACCCTTCATTGTCTCTTGATCAGATTCAACTCAGGTACCCAACTAAAAGGGGAACCAAATGTTAGGTTGACCTTTAAGGTGAATATAGTAAGCAAAGCATTAATTTGAAATATCTATAGATCAAATGTGATCTGCATCAGACTTTCTCGAGTCGACCGGAAGGAAGTTCTGGCCAATCCAAAAAATATACGACAACGACAATAAAGTATGAACATGGCTAGATATCTTGGCCAATACCGCTTGTATGTGGTAATGTGTGACAAATCTATAAACTATGTGTCACCATGGAGAAACACGTATTCCTCCATCCCTTGTGAGCTTATGTTGAATTATTTGAATTCCAACCTTTTTGATGGTGTATCTATTTGTGTTAATTTTAATCATTTAACACCCTGAGAAGCTGATTTCCTTTAATATTATGAAGCTAGTCCCTAGTTAGCATATTGTTGGTCTTCACAATTTAGAATATTGGTTTTTTAAACAATAATCCTCCTCAATCCTAGTATTTTATCATGTATGTATTGACTTGAGTATGGCCTATAATAATTATAGGGTGCCAACTATCATCTCCATTTCCAAATCTACTTGGCATGGACTAAGATGCCATGCAAAAGTTGCTTATTTGATAATTATTTCATATATATTGTTGTAAAGAAAAATAAACCATCATTGTGTTAATAACCAAATATCAAAATAGCATAAAAACCTCAAAATAAATACTCAACACCTTGAAAAAGAGAGAAATTCAAATAATAAGCCTCTTCAAGGGGGAAACCTCCTTATACATCATATGCATTCACAAATACAATATGATTCCAAATTAAAATGTCTCCTTGGTATATATAGGAGACTAGGAGGTACAATTACAACTAATGGATCCAATCCAACATAAATAACATAACAATACTACTGTAATATACCCCAATTAAGGGGTAATGTGCCCCAATTTATGACTTAACATGCCCCTCCCCTTAAAAGAAGGGTTGTCCTCAATGCTTGAGTAGTTAAGGATTATTATATATAAAAGAATCATTTTCCCACATCGAATCTTCAACATGTAGTTTCTTTCACTTAATGAGATACTCTGAAATTGATCTATTCCTCAGCTGGTGAATTCTTGTGTCAGTGATATATTCAGTCTCCAATACTATTTTTCCTACCTCATCAAGGTCTGGAAATATAGTTTGAACTAGGATATTTTCACCTATAACCTTATTTAAGCATGAAACATGGGAAACTAGGTGTACTTGCAAAGATGCAGGAAACTCCAATTTGTATGCCATAGTACCAATCTTTTGCAACACCTTATAATGGCCATAGTAGTTTGGTAATAATTTATTATCCTTCTTAACTTGCTTGAGGGACATCTGTTTGTATGGTAGTAGTCTTAAAAATACCCAATCCCCTACTTCAAAACTTCTTTCACTGTGATGTGATTATGTTCCATGGTCAAGTTGTCCTTTAAGAGTTGGAGAACTTGTTTTTGATGCTCAATGTGATATTCCACTGCTTGAACCTTGTATTTTTATTTTAGAGAAGAAGTGATGGAAGGTGGGTGATATCCATAAAGCACCATAAATGGTGTCATTTTTTTTCTAGTATGAAAGGAAGTGTTATACCACCATTCTACCAAGGGTAACCACTTGAACCATTGTGTTTTTTTTATGCGAGAAAAATCAACTAAGGTATCCTTCTAGACATGTATTCACTCTCTCATTTTCTCCATGATATTGAGGATGATAAGATGAGATATGAGCCAATTGAGTACCTAAACAAGAAAATAATTCTTTCCAAAAATGTCTAGTGAAGATGGGATCATCTCTGTCACTTACAATAATATTTGGGATTCCATGTATCTTTTGGACTGTCTCCATGAATGTGGTAGCAAGTGTATTGACTTTGAAAGTATGAGAGAGTTCACAAAAGTGTGTGTACGTGGTAAATCTATCAAAAATCACCATGATGGAACTCTTTCCTTTAAAATTCGGTAACCCTGTCATGAAATCCATGGAAACCTCCTCCTAGTGTTGACTTGGAATGGATAATGGTTGTAAAAGACTTGGGGTCTTAATTGTTTCCACCTTATTTTTTTGGAAAACCAAACATTCTACCACAAACCCTTGAATATCAGTTTTAAGGCCATCCTAAAAAAATTCCTTTTGAATCCTTTGATAGGTTTTTAAAAACCTAAGTGCCCTCCTACCGGAGAGGTGTGCAATTCCAAAAGTACCTTTTGTTTTAGTTGGAAGTTCTTACATAAATATTAGCGATATTTGTACTATAGTGAATCATTTTTCCATGTAAATGTACCAGATGCACTTGAATCCTGCTACAACCTTTGAATGAGAGTCCACACTTCTTCTTCATTCTTCCATTCATCCCTTGCGTATGTTATCTAATCAGGTTGGATGATAGAGATAGCATAGAGAAATTCCTCAACATATTCATCCTTTCTTGAGAGTGCATCTGCCATAACATTTTGCTTCCATTTTTTGTATATGATTTCAAAGTCATAACCCAACATCTTGGTCACCCATTTTTGTTTCTCTTCTCAAGATAGTCTTTGTTCCAAGAAGTATTTAAGAGGGTCATGATGTGTTTTGACCTTGAAGTGCCTACCTATTAGGTAAGGTCGTCATTGCTTCAATGAATGTAGTGTTTCCATCATTTCCTTATCATAAATGGGTTTGTGTAACTCATTTCCCTTGATTGGTCAACTTTCAAAAGAAAGAGGTCTTCCTTCTTGCATTAGAACAACACCAATGCCATCTCCCAAGGCATCACATTCCACAATAAAGGTTTTGATTCAGTTTGGTGCAGACAAGACAAGATATTTTCACATTGCCTCTTTATGTTGTTCAAAAGCTTGAGTTTCCTCTGGAGTCCATGGAAATTCATCCTTCTTAGTTAATGCAGTTAAAGGTGATGCTAGTATTCCATAGTTTTGAACAAATTTCTGGTAGTAACCTGTCAAACCCAAAAATCTTCTAAGATTCTTCAATGTTTTGGGAATAGACCAATCCAGCATGGCTTTAATCTTGTTAATGTCTACCTTGACACCTTCATGAGATACAATATGACCCAAATACTCTACCTCCTTCACCCCAAAGAAACATTTGGATGATTTGGAATATAGTTATTGATCCATTAGTAGTTGTATCACCTTGTCAACATGTCAGATATGCTCTTCCCAAGACTTGTTATAGATTACTATATCATCAAAAAATACTAACACGAATTTTCTAAGGAAGGTCTTGAAAATGGAGTTCATCAACCCTTGGAATGTGGAAGGTGAATTCGTAAGGCCAAAAGGTATGACCAAAACTTCATAGTGTATTTCATGAGTTCTAAATGTTGTTTTTGGTATATCTTCTTCCTTCATTCTAATTTGATGGTACCCTTAACGAAGATCCAACTTTGTGAATTAGATTGCTCCATGTAGTTCATCTAACAATTCATTGATGACGGGAATGGAAAAATTGTCTTTAATGGTGATCTTTTTGAGCTTTCTATAATATAGACACATACACCATGAACCATATTCCTTGAGTACCATTACCACCAGTACAGAGTAAGAACTTTGGCTAGGTATAATAATTCCATCCTCTAACATTTCTTCAACCATATGCTCAATTTCACTCTTCTCGGCATAAGGGTATTTGTAAGGCCTGATGTTAGGAGGAACACTCCCATGAATTAAGTGAATATCATGATCATGATGGTGAGTGGGTGGGAGACCTCTGAGAATATATTTAAATGCTTTGGAATGCTTGTTAATGATCCCTTGGATATCTAGGGGAATATATGGCTTAGATGTTTGAACATCTAGTGAGCACAATTGTACAATTACACCATGATTACCACAAATAGTTCAAGATTACCACTTCTACCGACATGGTATTGAGTGATACCATCCTCCGAATTAATGCATCATCTACCTTATTGGACTTCCCAGACCCGTGTTTCAACAAAAAAAAGTAACTTTGCAAGAATTCTGTCCATTTAGTATGCTTTTGATTCAACTTACCTTGGTTGTTAATGTACTGCATAGCTTTGTGATTCGCGAACAAGACAAACTCCTTTGACAATAGATAATGTCTCCATTTATTCAAATCTTGCACAATAGCATAAAAATTCTGATCATAAACATAATACTTCTTTATGGACTCGTTCAAATTCTCGTTGAAAAATGAAATGGGTCTGCCTTCTTGACATAGAACTGCTCCAATTGTTGTTCCACTAGCGTCACAATAAACTTGAAACACTTTATTAAAATTTGGTAATGCTAATATTGGTTGTGTTTTTACTCTCTTCTTCAATTCTTCCAATGACTTCTTTTCTATTGCATTCCACTAAAACACTCCCTTCTTCATACATTCTGTAAGAGGCGCACATATTTTGCTAAAGTTCCTAATGATTTTTTGGTAAAATACTTCCAATCCATGGAAACTCCTCACATTGAATGTGCATCTTGGTGTTGGCCATTCAAGGATAGCCTTCACTTTACCAGGATCCATTTTCATTCCTTTCTTTGAAACCACAAAACACAGGTACACTAACTCTCGCTGTATGAATATACACTTCTTCATGTTTATCAATAGTTTATGTTCTTTCAAGTGATGTAACATTGCTCTCACATGATCAACATGCTCTGTTATGTTCCTGATAAAAATCCATGTATCGTCCAAATATACAACACAAAATTACCCAAAAATGTCTTCAAGACTTTGTTCATCAATCTCATGAATGTGTTGGGTGCATTAGTTAATCCGAACGACATCACTAACCATTCAAATAGTCCATCTTTCATCTTGAATGCTGTCTTTCATTCGTCACCTTCTCTGATCCGAATTTGGTGATAACCACTCTTCAAATCAAATTTTGAAAAAGATTCTGAACCATTCAGACAATCCATAAGTGGAATCCATTCTAGGTAATGGAAACCAATACTTGATAGTGATCTTGTTTATAGCATTCGAATCGGTACACATTTTCCATTCCTCTGTTTTCTTTGGAGTCCATACTGTTGGTACTGCACACACACTCAAAATCCCATGAATTAACCCTTGTTCAAGCAATTCCTTCACTTGCCGATTCAATTCTCCACTCTCTGCTGGAGTCACCGTGTAAGGTGCTTTATTAGGTAAACTTGATCCAGGCATTAAATCAATTTGATGAGAAATAATTTTCACTGGAGGTAATACTTTTGGCAGATCATTAAAAATAATCTCCTTAAATTCATCCAACAATGAATTTATTTCTGTAGGTACAACATTTGTCTCCTCTACACTTTTCACTTCTTTCAGAATCACTACTAAACAAAATGTTGATTTTCTTTCTTCTTGTAAGAATTCCTTAGTAGAACATAGCATGATCCTACTACTACTCTTGTTTATATCAACACAATTTCTTGTTGTTTCTACTGTATCCTCCAACGTTGGTGTTAATTTATATCATCGTCCATCTTTTTTGAACTCATATGTTATTTTTTTACCATAATGGTGAAATTTTTGATCAAATAACCATGGTCTTCCCAATAGTAGGTGACACACATCCACCTCAATCAAGTCATGTAACACCTTCCCCTGCAAATCCCCATTTAAAAATTCAATAAACATTGCTCAGTCATAGTCACCTAGTGTGATACAAATTTTATATGAAAAACAAAATGAATACATATTATTAACAAATGCTTAACACACAGTAACAAAGATACAGTAAAACTAGTTTTCTATTAATAAAGAAATAAGTTGGAAACTGTAAAATGCAGCGGAAACAAGCTTGTTGGAATGGTGGCGGCTTATCTCTGAGAAGAGATGTGACGGTTGCTCTCATTCGCAAGAAGATGGTTACAATGAGTCTCTGAAGGAATTTTTACAATAATAAGGAATGTCAAAAACCCTAGACATCCAAAAACCTAACCCTAGGAGATGAAGCGCCAAAAGTCACGTGGGCCCCGTTTGGGTAAGTTAGTACATCAACTTCTCAGGATCGTAACTTTTGCATACGATCTCTGTTTTAGGCGTATGCTAGCTCGTTGGAAAGGTATCATCAAAGAGATTCATTTTAGGCACAATATTGAAGGGAATTAAATATTTCAAACCTGTTTTCCCCAAAAAAATCGTTTAGGGCCTAAAAAAGGCTCCAGAAGTGAAAACTGCTAAAAATAGTAAATTACCAAAGTTGCCAGAAAACTGTTTTGAACTAGTTGGAAAAGGTGAGTGGAAACCGATATCCATATAGATCAATCCTCCATCCTTAGGAAGAAATGGTATCCATTGCGTTGAGTTCCCCCATTAGATGAGGAAATTTCTACTGAATTTGGCCCCAACTGAGCCACTTGCCTTGGTGCAGGAGCTGCTCTGCTTTGACGACTCGATAAAGTTGGATCCTTTGTTGTTGAGTGCCCTTGATATGCATGTCCACAATATGATCATTGGATTACTATTGTATGTAGTTGGGGTTGAGATTTGTTGGTGTCAGTTGTTCTGCTACTTCTGAGGTGTCCAATAGTGGTGGAAAATAAGGGCGAAGGAGATCCACGTTAAACACTAGGTGCAGGACAAGGAAAGGAGGAATGTTAAGCTCAAAAGAATTATCCCCCATGGCCTTGGTGATAGTGTACAACCCATAATGGAGTGGGTGAATCTTCCTACGGGGTCCTGTATGGCATTCTTTCTGCAGGTGCAACCAAACTTTGTTTCCCACCTGAAACTTATGTGGTACCCGATGCTGATCATGGCACTGTTTGTACTTGTCATTGGACTTCTGTAAGATGTCCTGAACCTGTTGGCAGATGTGATGGATCCTGTAAATGAACCGGGTGGCTTTGTCAGCTTTAGTTGGAGCAGGATATGAGTTGGTCGAGGTGACCTCAAGGGAAAGTGCAACATCTATGGGACCCAATGGTTGGAATCCCAACCCCACTTGAAAGGAGATGTTGTCGGTTGAGCTATGTATGGCTTGGTTGTAGCTATGATGGAAATAGGGAAGGCTCTCATCCCATGTGTGGGGGTGCTTTGAATTATACATGTGAAGGATATGAAAAATCATTCGATTTACAACCTCAGTTTGGCCATCTGTCTGGGGGTGGAAGGCTGTGGATTTGGTGAGCTTGGTGTCCAACAATGACTAGAGGCTTGACCAGAATGTGCTGAGAAATCGACTATCTCGATATGAGACAATGGTTTGTGGGATTCCATAATGTACCCAGACTCGTTCAAAGAAGATCTTGGCAGTGGCCTCTACTGTGATGCTCTTCTTGCAGGCAACCAGAATCACCATCTTAAAAAAGCGATCAAAAACCAAAAAAACACAGTCATTGGTGGAAAGGAGGACTGACATGTAGTCCATTGAGATGAATTACCATGGCCTGTTAGGAGTAGGAAAAGGGGTGTATAGGCCCTGTTTCTTAGTGGTCGGTTTGGAAATAGCATAGGCAGTGTAGGACCTGATATACTTGTTGACCTTCTGTCGAAGTTTCAGCCAGTAGAAATGTTTCTATAGCATAACCACTATATTTTTGACACCGAAGTGTCCTTCCACCCGACTGTAGTGGGCTTCCCAATTCATCTTCGCTCACTCCCTTGATGGAACAAAGATATGGCCCAGGCGACATAACAACCCATCCTGAAGATGGAAATTATCGACAACTACGTTTTCACCCAACATTTGTTATGTGGTCGTGAAGTCAGGGTATGTATCATAGATTTGGGACCATCCAAAGGTCTCATGGCCGCAAGAGTCTATCACCGTGGTGAGTGCAACAACTGGCAGTCTGTTGAGGCAATCAACGACACGATTGGTGCTTCCTATTTTATACTTGATGTTGAGGTGGAATTTCTGTAAGTCTGTGGACCAATTTTGATGGTGGTCATTCTGCAATTTTCCCCATGTCTGCATGAACTGCAGTGGCTTATGATCAGTGTGAATGATTGTCTCTTTCCCAAGAATGTAATTTCTCCACTGGAGGAAGGCTTGCACAATGGAGTACATTTCTTTGTCATAAGTAGGGTACTTACGAAAAGTATCTGACAATGTCTCACTATGATAGGCCACGGGGTGGCCGTGTTGAGTGAGAATGACGACCACAACATAGTCTGAAGCATCTGTCTCGATCTCAAAGGGATGCTGCAGGTCTGGTAGTGAAAGTACTGGGGTTGAGAACAAGTGTTGCCTCAACTCATCAAATGCTTGTTTTTGGGACCGGCCCCACACAAATTTTGCCTTACCACCACCCCTATTTATTTGGATGAGGGCCCATGCAATATGGGAGAATCCCAGCATGAACCTGTGGTAGAAATTGGCAAGGCCCAAGAAGCTCCAAAGCTCAGTGAGTGTGGTTG
The DNA here is from genome assembly GCA_000966675.3 of Picea glauca. Lineage (NCBI taxonomy): Eukaryota > Viridiplantae > Streptophyta > Pinopsida > Pinales > Pinaceae > Picea > Picea glauca. Next base: position 144,126 of record JZKD02S1103026.1, read on the forward strand.
GGGATGGCTAGTCACAGATGACTTGGATAGATCCACATGTATGCCATGCTGATCAATGATGTAGCCCAGGTAATGGAACCTGTCCATGACGAATGAGCATTTTTCCAAGTTGGCATATAGCTTGTGCTACCGCAGGGTGTGCAGAACCTACTAAATATGTTGCAAGTGTTTGGCCCAAGTCTTGCTGTAAATTAGAATGTCATCCAAATACAACACTACAAAAGTATTGGTGAATGCTCACAGAATATCATCCATCATCCTCATGAAAGTGGCTCGAGCATTTTTCAAACCGAAGAGCATGAAAAACCATTCAAAAAGGCCTTCCTTTGACTTGAAGGCGGTCTTCCATACATCTGTCTGTTCTATCGGGACCTAGTGGTAGCCAAACTTCAGATCAATCTTACTGAAGTATTTGGCCTCTGTGAGTTGATCAAGGAGGTCGTCGATTCGGGGAATCGGGTACCAGTTTATGACTGTGATTTTATTCAGAGCCCGATAATCAATACAGAGTCACCAGGTTCCCTCTTTCTTCTGTACCAACATGATTGGGCTCCCGCAAGGTGATGAGCTGGGACGGATGTGCCCCTTGTGGAGAAGTTCTTAGATATGTCGCTTCATCTCCTCATTCTCTAACAAAGAGTGGAAATAAACTGTCCCATTGGGAAATGGTGCATCGGGGGTCAGATCGATGGGGTGCTTGACCTGGTAGTGCAAAGGTACCCCTATAGGTGAGGAGAAGATGTCTAAGTATTCTTCCATGAACTTATCTACTTGCTTCTGCTGTGTGGAGAGGTTGACCGCAGATACCCTAGATGTGGCTATGATCTTTCACTTATTCTGAGAGCGAATCATGAAGAAGACAAACTTCCCTGTCTGAGAGATGACCTTCCTACATTGCTTGGCAAAGATCAAGGAAATAATACTAGGTGGGACTGCCTCGGGTATCCTATAAAATTTCCTGTTCAAAGTAATAATAACACTACGAGGCCTAGACTCATATACAGCATGATGTTTCCATAAATAAGGTTGGCCCAAAAGAACATGACAAACTTCGAGAGGAGAAACATCACACAATACCTCGTCTTTGAAGGGATTGATGCCATACGACAGTCGACACTATTGGCTGATGTGGAGATCACCTCCTTGGTAGAGCCATCCAATGGTGTAGGGTTGTGGGTGTGGCATTGCTGGCAAGGCCAACCGCTTGATGACCTCTGCTGAGATGAGGTTCTTCTGGCTACCAGTATCAACAATGAAGTGTAGTGGGGTACCTTTTACCCACATCTGTGAATGTAAGAGGCTCTCTCCTTATTTTGGCTCGTCTGGTTCACCAGGCTGGAGCTTTGTGGTAGCAACGGTGGCACTAGGTTTCACATCAATGATCCATATTCCACTTTCTGGTTCTGGCTCAGAGTCAGAATCTACATCTTATTCAGAGGATTTCACTTCGGCCACCAACGACTTCTTTGAGCGACAGTCAACAGTATTATGAAAAGGGCTCTTATGGAAGTCGCACCACTTCCCGGTTTATTTCTTTATCTTTCCGATGTCCCTCTTTGCCTACAGATTGGACTATTTTTTCTGATACTGTCCATATTTGCTCTATCATTTTTTTTGTGGGTTGGGGCCACCCTTTCCTAGATTTTTTTGTGAGGGGTTCCCAGGCCCAAATAACCACGTTGTTTGTTTGAGCTTTTGCTCGATTTTGACGGCATATCTGTAGGTCGTGCCCAAGGATGAGATGTCCAAAAATTCTATTTTGGTCTGGATGTATCTATGTAGAGAACTACGATACTTGAGCACCAGATGTCACTCTGAATATTTGATACCCAGCTTGGTGCGCAAGGTATGGAAGATATTTGTGAAATATGGCACTTCTTGGTCTCTTTCTTGCCACAGTGTGGTCCATTTGGTATACAGGTCGTCATAACTTCCGACAGGGTAGTATTTTTCCTTAATAACATCCCTAAAAGATTACCAGGTGGTCGTGGCTAAAAATAATGAGGGATCCTTTGTTTCCTTTTGCTCACAAAAAGTTTCCCACCAATGTTTGACATGGGGAACAACTTTGAGGAGCACAAAAGTAATATTTTCTCTATTTGAAAATTTATGGACATAAAAGTACCCTTCTAGTATATTCAACCACTTTTCTACAACATCTGCATCTATATGACCTTGAAATATAGGAATATCGAAGTTTATTTGTACCTTGAAGGGGTGGCGCCTCCGTTCGAAGAAGATGCGTCGACTGTTGGTAGCCGCCGAAGGATTTGCGCGAAACTATCCATCATCTCGTTCCTCTATTGCGTGAGGGATTCCTCAATCAACACTTTGAAAGGATCTCCTGTCCCTTCATATTTATTTTCTCCTACCATGAGAGGTCACTTGGTCGTGTGAGAGATTTTGTCCTCAAGAGAAACAAGAACAAGACGCAACTCTTTGTACTCTGACCTCATTGGGGACATGCATTAAGACGACAAGGAGAAGACCGCTAGTATACCACTGATCTGGATTTTATGAGAAGAACAAAATGAATACATATTATTAACATTTTCTTAACACACAATAACAAAGATACAGTAAAATTGGTTTTCTATTAATAAAGAAATAAGCTGAAAACTGTAAAATGCAGCGGAAACAAGCTTGCTGGAATGGTGGTGGCTTATCTCAGAGAAGAGATGTGAGAGCTGCACTCATTCACAACAATATGATTACAATGAGGCTCTGAAGGATTTTTTACAATAATAAGTAATGTCAAAAACCCTAGACATCCAAAAAATTAACCCTAGGAGAGGAAGCACCAAAAGTCATGTGGGACCCATTTGTGTAAGTTAGTACATCAACTTCCCGGGGTCGTAACTTTTGCATACAATCTTCGTTTTAGGTGTATGATATCCCATTGGAAAGGTATCATAGAGGAGATTCATTTTAGGTAAAATATCAAAGGGACTTGAATATTGTAAATCTGTTTTCCCAAAAAAATTCGTTTAGGGCCTTAAAAAGGCTCTGAAAGTGAAAACTGCTAAAAATAGTAAATTACTAAAATTGCCAGAAAACTGTTTTGATCCAGTTGGAAAAGGTGGGTGGCCACCAATATCCATCTATATCATATTGTCCCTTTTTCAACCAAGAAACACGATAAGGGTTAAGATGGTTCAACCTTTTCAAATTTAGTTTGTTCATGACTTCAGTGGATACCAAATTTTCTGTACTTCCTCCATCCATAATCGGGTTACAACATTTTCCTTGAACCTTAAGTTTTGTTTTAAGACCTTTATTTTGTTGTTTTGGTTCCTTTGCCTCTTTTTGTTCATATTCAAGCAACACTCTTCAGAACAACAATTTCTCACCTTTCTCTTGTTGAAGAATAGTCACATTTTCTCTAATTACTGAAGATTTTTCAACATGTGTGACTTGTGCATGTGCTTCACCTCTTCTCCTTGAATTTTTCCTTTCTGAACATTAATAATTATTGTGTCCATATACAACACAGTGATAACATATCTACCATTTCCTCTTCTAGATCCTCTATCTCTACCAACTCCATTTCCTCCTCTGCCACCTTGACCACTGACAAATTCTTCTTCTTTTTTGCTTCCTTTAGCAGTCCCTGCTTTACCTCATCCTTTAAAACCTCTTCCTCTACCTATAGGCTGTGTTTTCTTCTGAATATTTTCTTCTACCTTTAGGGAAACTTGATAAGCTTCATCAACAATGAAGAAATAGTGTGTGCTCATTTCATCCTGAATTAAATCATTTAGCCCATTTACATACCTTGCAACTCATTGGAATTCTAGTTCCTTGAGGCTCGCTCTAAGTGACAGCCTAAATAACTCTTCAGTGTATTCATGAGCACATGTCTCCCTTTGTTTGAGGTTCTGGACTTGTCAGAAAAAATTCTGCTGGTAATCGATAGCAAGAAAATTCTCTTTAACCTTGGTAACCATGTTCTTCCAAGTTTTGATTTTCTCCAGTTGATTATTCACACTATCCTTTTACAACATATCCCACCATAGTGCTGCATGGCCTTTCAGTTTTGTAACAACAAATATTACCTAATTTGAATCCTGGACATTTTGATACTCGAAGTATCTTTCGAGTTCCCCAATCCAGTCAATGAGAACATAAAATATAAAACTACCATCATAACATGAAACCTCAACCTTTTCACTACCCCTATTACTCAAATACAAAATCAATTTAGTTGCTGGGTCTCTTTCATTACTATCCTGTTCATCTTCGATTTCTTCTTCTGGATTTGAGTATACTTCATCATCTTGGTTCCTACAATTTTCCAATTCCTCTATTCTTCTTCTCAAATTTTCCAATTCTCGATTTCCTACACCTCCCCTTCCCACTCCTCTCTTTCACAACGACATTCCTCCAAGTTGTAGGTGTCTCACCAACATCCATAGACCTCACATGGTTCTGTAACCCAAGACTTCAAACACTCTTGCTGAGCAACCACCACGAATGGGTATTTTGTACCCTATCTCATAGAAGAAGATTAGATGTTAATCCCAAAGCAGAACTGAGATCTGATACCACATAATGTAGAGGTAACTAGGCTGCAACAGACACACACAATTATGACACACACCCTGCTACAGAATGTACAATGGAGAAAAAAACAAAAATACTTTTTTCAAATAATGAGGAATCCACTGGAAACTAAAACACTCGAAAACCCACAAATTTCAATACCATTCATTTATTAATTCAATACAGAGAACAAATTTCTATATTACATCGAGCATGCACTAAAAAGACCACCATTAATTGATGCTTTCATGGCTAAAAACCACTATGAAATCATCTAGAGGGTAATGGTCTGCGTGTATGGTTTGAGATTATGTTTTTCCCTTCCTGTGTGCTCACCCAATCTTGAATCTTTCTCTCTAGTCCACCTTCCATGATTTATTTTATTTGTGGTTCACCAACCCCTTCAAAATCGCGCTCCAATTATTTTTAAACCTCCTCCTTGGCTTTGAAATGATTTTCCTTCCCTCCAAGAACGAGTTGTTACTCAAATTGTCTCTCTATATTTCAGATTGCTTCAACTTCCTTTTGGCATTGGGTCACATTTTGTATTTTATCCGCGATTTCTTTAACGGTAGCTGCAACTCATCATGAATGCATACCAACGTGGAAAAATCAAATGCATACGAGCACAATTTTGCAAATAAAGAAATGTCGTGACACTTGTAAAATTTCATTATGTGCGCGTGTTTCAACATGACACTTGTAAAATGTCTCTATACGTGCAAGTTTCAACATGAGTTTCAGGATGTTTTTCAGCATGAGTTTCAACAGGATTTTTAGCATGAGTTTAGCACGTGTTTCAGCATGAGTTTCAACATAGAAAGAGTAGTTGCAGGAGTAATCAACAGACAAACTGACTAAATCAAATGGACCACTATCAAAGTCCTTATTCGACTTATTTCCTATTTACAAAATGGAAATATTTTTTGGGTGGTGTGGATTGCCCAAGCCCAAGGATGCTCCTGCATCAATGTTTATACGTTGACCCTCCTTGGATTATTTCTTGGAAATTTTACCTTGAAAGATTATTTAAACTTGTTGTGCTTCAATTTCCATTCTTGGAAGGCTACAAAATGAAATAAAGAGTAGGAGGCACAATTCGTTGATGGGATAGTCATTGGTTTGAAGAATTCATAATCACTTCCTATAGCAAACCAGGTTGGTTTCATTTCCATATAGTAGATTCGACAATTTGACTTAATCTTTGAATATTTTTAAACAACGAATTGAAATTTAATTTCTTAAAATTTGACAGGATATTTTAATAGGTTGGAGGGGAGAAGGATATACTTTTGAATTTTAGTTTTATCTTGTTATTATAGTTGTGTTGAATATGGTACGTTGTATGCTGTAATAATTTTAAAATCAAATTATTTTTACTGTACATTAATTTTAATTTGTTTGTAAAATTTCTCTAATGTTTTGCAATGTTTGGTATGTATTTTATATTATATTAAATGAAATTTTTGAAAAAAAATAGATCTTTAAAATTTAATTTAATTTTTTATATATATTTTTGTTGATGCTTAGTTTTGATGAATGTGGTTTGAAAGGATTTGTGAAAAAAAAATCAATTAAAACATAAATATTCCTAAAAAAACTCATAATTCCACGTGGATCATCTGTCCTATCGTGTATTCAATGCTCTAATTCTCCAAGGATAGCGATTTAATGCTCTAATGTTGGCTGGTTTAATGCTCTGAATAAATGGTGCTAGTTTAATTCTCTGAATGTGTGCCAAATTGTCCCACGATCTCCTTCAAGGATTCACAAACCCACTCCAAAATCCTCCTAGCTTACCGTTCATTATGGAGGACATGCTTAAGCAAAAAATATGTTCCAGTCTTGAGCACTTAATCAATTATGTGGCTATAAAATATCCCTCGACCCACGTGGAGGAGGAACTAGCCTCACCAAGCTCAAAGAATCACCACTGTAGTGCATGAAATCATGCTAGATCCTCTTCTGTTTCTTATAAATTTGTGTACATCTTCGTCTTAGGTGAGTTAATTAGGATTTATGTGTTTACTTTTTATTATCTAGTCTATTATCAGTTTATTGGTCATATGTAAATACTGGTAGTATATCATGGATGGTTAAACTCTGGTTATGTCTCAGTATGAAGAATTTTTGTAAATTTTGTAATGACGGGAAACCATATAAGCCCTATTTTTTATTTTTATTTTTGATAAGAACAATATGTGGAGTTCTATTTTTAGTATACTCAAAATTTCTAACCTCCACCATGTATATGTGACTCTTAGTTATGAAAGTCTATATATAAATAAACTTTTTTGTTTACCAAATATACAATTTTGGAAAGAAAATATAGTTTTGGTTACAACCACAAATATATTAAATGTTTTCATGTTCCAGTGTCAGCATGAGGGGAAAATGAGATCTTTGAATATTCTTTGTTTCTCATAGAACTTCCATTATTAACATGTTTTGGAGCTTCAAAATATTATTTCCAAACTATTGACATGTTGTAAAAATTTAGAATCTTGGGGCCATTTCTCATTCAAATTGTAGAATTTGGTTGAAACCTGCACAAAGAATCTAGCTAGCAACAATTCTCACAAAGCTTGCAAATGAGAGAGAGAGAGAGAGAGAGAGAGAGAGAGAGAGAGAGAGAGAGAGAGAGAGAGAGAGAGAGAGAGAGAGAATTGTATTAACCACTATTCCACACTCAAAGAGTGAACAATTTACAATAAATATAAGCTACATGAGCCAACTAATGCGCCATAGTAGTTTTATAGAGAGATGTGGACACACATTGACAAAAACCTGAGTTATCTACCACCTAGTCCTAGTTAACCGACCATGCAGTCATCATTTAACTAGTCTAGACAATTGGAGTGGAGCGAATCTCATGCATGCACATCTGGTGTGCCCCCCCAAGCCTCATGAATTTCAAGTACACCCTCTTGGTGATGATCCCAATGTAAGTGTGCCCACCTAGTGATGATCCCAAGGTGAGCATGCACACTTGGTGATAATACCAAGGTTTCCATGCATGAATTCACTCCACTAGTCTAACTGATGTACAACCAAGTAATGACTAAATAGGAGGTTGTACCCTCATCTAGGGGAGAATATATCTCACCAAGGTTTCCCTCAACATAGAAAAATAAACATAGGATAAGAAATAATAGGTGGGTGTGTAATATCTCCAACACCCCCCCGAATGGCTACTAGGGAGTATGAATGGGTCTCAACAAGAAGCCATGTTAGGTACCAATTTTACAATACATTTATTAAAACATAGAACAATAAAAAAGAGTAAAGAGAGAAAACTTCATGGGGAAATTCCCCCCCCCCCTCAAGACACAATGATGAATAAAGGAGGACATCTTCTAGGCAACTTTGTTCTTCATCTCAAGGAGACATTGCAAGTATTGAAATCTCTACTCGGTGAAGGTTTTGATGAATATGTAGATTTCAATGAATAACCGATGATGTAAATTCACCAGTGAGATGTTCATATCTATCCACTTACTTGAATTGGAAGGAAGAATATCCAAATCCTCATCATTTATGGAAATTTTCCAATACATATTTTCTTTAGCATCTGCATAGGCTTGAGGTTCTGATGCCAGAACCATGTAGCAATGCATGGAAATTACTTCTTCTATGACTACGAGAGCATGTAGATCTCCCTCAAGTTGGAATCTCATCCTTCTAGGATCCGTAGGATCATCCACAAGATCATCGACTACTGGTAAGATGGACTGTGCCCATTTGGATCTTGGTTCCATATTGGCACATGAATTCTTATGTACTTCCATATCTGATTTGGAAATTATGTCTAAAATATGATCTGAGGAAGTTGAGAATATGAGAGGGAAGTTGAGAAGCTTGTTCTTGTCTCTGAAATATGCTTTAGGAGAAAGTTGAGAATATTTTTCTCCTATTGGATTTTCTACGAGTTTTATCTTAGCATTATCTGGCATGCATTCTTCAAAATATTCATTTACCTCAAATAGAAGTTCCAATTTGGTCCATATTTTTTATGTAGTTGATAACGATACTACATGGAGTTGCATTTTAGGAGAAACAAACATGCAGATAAGTCTGAAATCCATATCTCGTCTATTGAGAAAATGCTTTTTCTCATCAGTGGAAGTGGGCTCTAATTTTGTTTCCATGGTTATTCGACATAAGCCTCTTCTCATAAGGAAAAGAATAATATTTGGCTTACAATCGAAGAAATTGTATGGTGTAAGAAATGCTGATGGATGAAGTAATTCCATTCTTTAGGATTTCTTCAATATTTTGTACCTGCAAATGAGTACTTGTACACTCTATTCCTAGAAACACGTGGGCTCTGATACCATGTATAATTTGGTTGAAAACTACACAGAGAATATAACTTGCAACAATGCAGACAAATCTAGAGAAGTGGAGAGAGAGAGAGAGAGAGAGAGAGAGAGAGAGAGAGAGAGAGAGAGAGAGAATATAATCTACATGAGCTAATTAATTTTCCATAGTAGTATTCTAGAGAGATGTGGACACACACTGACATAAACCTGAGTTATATACCACCTAGTCCTAGTTAACTGGCCATGTAGTCATCAATTATCTAGTCTATACAAGAGGAATGAAGAGAATCTCATGCATGCATATGTGGTGTGCTAACCAAGGGCACCCTCAACATAGAAAAAAAACATAGGATATGAAATACTAGGTGGGTATGTATTAAAATAGAGTAAACCATCGTGCTCTACTTTACAACATGTATGTAAAGTTTTTCATATCAACCAAGGTATTTTATAAAAGTAGCAAGGAAACTCACATAAAATAAATCATGAATTTAGATACTGAAAGGAGTCCAAACACGATTGTGGAGAGAAGTTTTCTATGGAAGAAGAAATATTGTAGGGCAAAACATCCTTTAAAAACCACAAGATGTCGTATTTAAGGTCAAAATATCTTATAGACTCTTTCAAAGTATTGAACAAAGAAAATTCCATCTCGATTTACTACTTAAGGGTAATACATCTCTATTTTCATCTGATACCCTTGAAAATGACTAAAAATGATTGATTTTCACACAAAATCATAATGATATTTTCTTTCTCTCAAGCCACTAGACATTGCATTAGAAATACTCTATTAAAATAGTTGTTTATTTATTTCAAAATCAATAATATACCAATCTTTTGAAAAAACAACTCAAAATATCCATATCTACTTCATATTTCCACACCACACTGGGACCAAAGATTTAACATTTTTTTGATTAAATCTCAATTAGAGATAGTTTAAATATGTTCTTTAACTTCCACTTCCATTCACATGCTTCAACAAAACTTACTCGATGAAAATCCAAGACATTTGTTTTCATATTTAATACAATAAATAAAGGCGATACAATATTTCACATTCAAAACCATGTAAAATATCTTTTGGGTTTGAATTCCTTACCATTTCAAGCATCTTCATCTACAATAATTCTAATTTGAGGAAGCTTTTGATATTGAAACAAACTTGAGAATTTATGTATGCTTCCCTTATGGTGGTCGGTACATGAAAACCCTCAAGGTGATTTAATAAATTTCAAATCCAAAAACAAACACATAATGTTAGCTAAATCTTGATCTACATAGCCTAAAATCGTTGCCTGCTTATGGAGAACTCAATGGTGAGAGAGGTCACAGTTCCAAATATTTCATCCATCACCATAATAAATGAATAAAGAATCACGGACTTCATATTTTCAAGGTATCCTAAATTTGGTGCCATGGTGTTTGAATGGTATAGTAATGGTGATGACTCGTACTTTGTTGTTGCCACCTATAATTTCTTTGGGCATGTATATGTACACATTGAATTTAGCCTATTAATTTATCATGATGGGAGCGAATGTGATATGAATCAAATCCAACAAGAACAATTGGCTATCGGCACATGATCTAGGATGATCAACATGAACAAATTTCAAGGCTATGGATGATGATGGATATTAACTTGTTGGCGTGAAGGGCCCCATGCCATTATGATTCATGTCTACCCTTGTATGTAATGTAGTCTAAAGTCAAACCTATGATATGTAAAGTTGGGAAACATATTATTGTACATAAATAAATATTGTATTAAGAAAACAAGAGACTTCATGAGACCTTTTCCACCTAGGATAAAATACAAACAAACAAAGAGAATGAGGAGAAACAGACCAGAGATAAGTTGAAGCATTGGGGACACCTGACCTTCTAGCTATCCTCCCAATTGACTTAGTCTCCTATATCATGTTTCCCCACAATGAGAGGGGTTCTTTGGATGTGAATGATGTGAAGAGGCTGCCCAAGTGTCACTCAAGAGAATAGAGATGAACTAGAGATCCTATAACTTGCCCATTGTTGAATAATAAAGAGACTAGTTGAAGCCAAAAGAATGTTGGTTTTCCTATTTGGGTTTCCAGGGTAAATTCTGAGTTTATTTGTAGTTACTCTTTGTGGATGCATTGTCTATGAATGGTAATTTGTGTGCATTGTAAGTTAATGGTTTTCTATATATTGTTTAACAAATATAAATATGTGCTAATGATTATTTGAGATTATTTGACATGGATACAATCCATGAGCCAGTAAGTCATACCAACCGCTCTTTAACCATGCTCACACATCCATTTTGAAGTTGGAAATTGACAGCCCTAATTCTAGAATAATTTCTATTTATTTGGGGGTTTCTAATTGCATTTTAAGAGTCATTGGTGATTTTATCTGACTACTAGAGTCAATTTTTATCCTAACTAGTGTCCACACTTTGTATGTAGGTCATGCTTCATGTTCTAGATAATGATGGGTAATATTCCTTTTCACACAAGTCATACACTGACCATACATCAAAATCTAGTGTTATTTGAGAAATTATTATTTCCTCTAGACATTTTTTCTCTATTGTTGAATATCAAAATATCCTTCTCGACATTTTTTTATTTTTCGTTGAATACCAAAATTACCCATGGATGTTTTTATTTGTTGCGGGTTACCAAAATCGCCTTCCAAATGTTTTTACTTTTTGGTTGAATATCAAATATTCCCTCTAGATATTTTTCTTAACTAATGATCTTCTCATTCCATTAGATTATCTTATTCCTTCGACATTTTGTCAAATTCACTTGAAAAAGACTCAACTTCCCCTCGATCGACTGAACTTCCATTTTGGTTGGTCGGCCTTCATTTACTCAAGTCAACTTCTAGGTGGTCGACTAGACTCCCATTTTGGTCGGTTGAACTTCATTTACTCGACTCGAATTCTAGGTAGTCGATTGTACTCTCATTTTTCTCAATCAGAATTTATTTACTCAACTCGACTGTTGGTTGGTCGAATTAACTCTCATTATGGTTGGCTAGACTTCATTTACTTGACTTGACCTCTAGGTTGTCGACTTCCTTATCATTTGGTCGACTCAAATTTGGCTCGGTTGATCAGTTTTTTCATAAGATCATGAGAGCTAAGACTACGGATAGGCTATAAGCCTTCCATTTACATATTATATGGTATTAGAGCATAATTTGGAAGGAATTTAGTGAGACCTGTATGGTAATTACCTACAATAATTACAAAATAAGTGGACAAGAGTTGTTTCCAAGGATAGAGCCAAGTAGCGAACCAAGAATGGAAGGGTAACATTGTAATACCCTAGGTTGATCCCCTTTTATAATTGTACACATGTTTTATAGGTTGATTATCCAAGATATTATAGGCCAGATTTCATGTATGATTATTAGACTAGAGATCCTAGATGCTAAAAGGATAGCGAGCCTATCATTGTGATATTTAATCACTCATGTTAATAATAAAATACATCACTAATGAAGACCAAGTCAGACAAAAGAGCATGGGGGTTAGGAATCCACGAGAGGGAAATGGGGATAAGGTCTTAAGGAAGAGGGGCTAATCCAAGGGGGCTTAAGACTAGGGATAAAATAATTTTATCTGTAAAATTCCTAAGTCTTATAACATTATGTTATCCTAAGTTCCCAAGGGAAGGGAATAAATTACAAGTGGGGGAAAATTTAGTTCCTAGTGTTCTAAGTGTAAATTTGGGGACATGCAAATATAAAGTGGTAAATTGGTGTAATTCCCATTAGACCCATCATTCTTACCATGAATTCTACGATTCGTACCTTCCGACCATCCATCTTTGGTACATGTAATTGAAAATATTTGGAGCTGACGGTAATTGGTAAATCAAGGTGATTATAGATGAAGAAGTAGGTTTTCATGCCTGTGTACATTATGAAGAAGCAGGTTGTCAGGCCTGTGTGCATAATAAATAAGCAAGTTGTAAGGTTTGTGAGCATTATCTCTAGGTGAGAGAACTGCTGGGAATTGTTTCCCTAAGTGCTAGGCTACAACTACAGAGCTCTGAGACTTCATGTCCAATGTGTTTCTGAAGCCTCGGAATGGAAGTGGGACAGTTGAAGGACTATTGAGCAGAAAAGGGGTACACTTCTTGGGGTGGGGTAGGTTGTTGGGAAAGAGAGGTTGTAGACTTGTTGCTAGAGTTGGCACCTTAGTTTCAACATTTTTGTTGTTTTCTAGACCTTAGCCTGGGTTAGGAATCCTTTATCCTAGTGAATTTATAGCCCCAAATCGGGCGTGACCCACTGCTGAGAGTTTATGAACAATGTATTCTATGGCTGGGAGGAACATCTGAGGTCTGCAGCAAGTCATGGCAGAATTAGTAAGAATACCTAATATTTTGAATGGAATTGAAGAAAATTCATGCCCATAATTGTTGATCGAAAAAACATGGGGATAATTGGTTGCTGTGGAGTTTTATTTGAGTATTTTCGAGCCTGTAATTGGCCAAATTTTAGGATTATAGAGCAACCATAGTGAATTTGGTTGAAATTGGGAAAACCCCCAATTTCTACAGTATAATTGGTGGAGAATTCAACGTGGATGATTTGAATTTCAAGAAAATAGGTGAAATTGATGTTTACATGGCCAAATTGGTTGTAAAGAAGATAATTACATAGTTTTCAATGGCACCCATGGAAAATAATTATGCAATTGGGAGAAATTGGACGAAATTGGAAAAAAGCCCCAATTTTTACAGTTAAATTCATGTGAAATTCGACAAAGAGGAGTCATACTTCATTAAAGGGGTTAAATTTCATATTACAGGTCTATAATTGGCCATGAAAATCTCATTATAGATATTCAATGGCAGTCGAAGAAATAATTACGAAATTGGGTGTTTTTAGAAAATTTGGAATTTTGGCAAAATTATAAAATTTTGGGAATTTTTCCATATGATGACATCAAGATGATGTGGAGCCACGCGTTAGTTGACATGGAAGAAGGGTGACATGTACTTTCATGGTGGAAGGTACATGGTGGTTGGTGTGGTATGTGGTAGGTGATGTGGAGCCATGGTGGCGGGGTGCCTGCTTGTCGTACAAAACCTTGACTCTAGACCCACAGTGAGATCTTGAAAATTTACTAAGTAAAATAATGGATTAGTCGAATGGAGAGGATCGAGGGTATGTATGGAGGAATCATTAAATTACCATGACCCATGATGAAGTTTACAAATTTGACTAAGTATCAAGACATCATAGAGCATGACGAATTATATGAAATTGTCTAAGTATGGGAAATCACTCGGATGGATGGGGTCACAAATATAGTCAAGTGAATTAGGAAAATTCCTTAGAACCGCAGTGAAATGTTTGGAAAAATTTCTAAGTATGGGTGAAAAATAAGGGTGGTGGAATGCGAGAGTGTATTTTGTAGGCCATGAAATTTTGAATGGAAGAAATGATTACCTTAGAATCGAAGTGAAATATTTTGACGACTGAGATTGAATTAGATGGTTATTGAGTATCAGGGTCATGTCGAGCGTTCTAGTAGACAAATATAACAGACCAATGATCAATATTAAATTTGAGGGAATGATTAGATGACCGCTGAACGTTGAAGCTATATTCCAAGTGCTAATGGATATCCTTTCCTATATGACATTCATTTCCTTGCCCTTTCCATCAATAAAGTTATACTCAAGACTCAGAATTGAGAAAGAGAACACTCCTTGGAAAGGTCTTGGATATAGGAGTCCAAGTATGCACTCAGAAACGTGAATTGAGTAGAAAAATTCACAGGAATTTAGAAAGAATATTTATGATGCACTTAAAAGGGAAAAGTATGCCTATTTTTCAAGAGTTGTAAATTATGGGTTTAGCTAACCAATGTTGTTGTATGCATATTTTTCAGATGTTATTGTTGCAAAAAAATAGAGAAAAGGAAAGGAATATTTGCAGATAAGAGGAGCAAGGTAGGGACCATTTTTCAAAATGTGCACTGAGTACTTGAGGAAGCTTCCATATGAAGACATCTAGACTGAGTGAGCAATATGGAAGAATTCCAATGGAACTCTGATCTAGAAAAATAATTTTGGATAACAAATGTCCATACCAAATGGCGATGTTGAGTAATGGAGAGACCACCTACAATTCATGATAAAGCGTGAGTAGTGGATATGCATGGAGATGCAACCATGAAAATATAGAGAGCTGGTTTTCATAGTAGGTGAAAGGGTTTGAACTTTGGTTAAATATGAGTAGAGGCACTCAAGGAAAGAGTGTTATGTCAAGGATGCCTCACAAGATGATCAAAGGCCAGGAATGGATAATGATGAGATATGAATCTAGATGAAGCCATTAAGGTTTAAGAATTGATGAAGATAAAATTTATGCATAAAGAGATTCATTGTAAGAAGTCCACTTATACTATTTTGAGTTCTCAGTGGAATCAGGGTGCAAGGGTAAATCATTTAGTGGATAAAGTAGTGAAAGTCCTTTTCACTCTAAAGGATGCCAATGTAAAGATAAGCAGTACATTGTGGAAAAATCTATTCTAAAAGGATTGATATTTCAATATGATAGTCATCTAATAAAGAAAGACATAATGTATACAAGGAGATAAGGTGCATCGTCTCCAAGGATTAGTTATGTGGTTTTGGAGTAATACCTACATTATGGTCATCATAGTAGTGCAATTGAATCATGGCATGAGTGATAGAACTTCAAGGGTGAATTAATGAAGGTACATGTATGCTAAAGAGTTCCAACAGATGCATAAGCAATGCATTGTGTGTAGATTGGTTCCAGAAGGATCGAGTCGGGCTTCAAGGAAGGGTATTTCATAAATGGAATAAGGATTCTAAGACTGAGTCAAGTCCTTGAACATATTAAGATAATGAAAGAAGGTACCATGAGGTGGATGTCAAGCTAATAGGAATGTACAAAAACACTCCAAGAGGGATGCCAATAATAAAGGAGGATTGTTGATGCATTCCAAAGGTTTTGAGTGCATTCCCAAAATAGTTTGGTATGATAATTCAAAGGATTCAAGCATGGAGGTGATATTATGAAAGGAAATCAATAAGGGATCATGAATAATAAAATGGTTGTAAGTTTGAATTGGTATGCAAAAGAGCTGGTACTTGAGAGAACCCATCTCAAGTGGAAATGAGCCATTGATAATATTCTAGAGGGATGAAAGTACCACTGGAGTTATGATGGAAGATAAAGGCAATATTAACTACTTCGAGTTAATCTCTATGAAGTTGGAAAATAAGACATTTGTGTAGCATTGCACTATGCTAGAATATTGACTAAGAAATTCAAGTTCATATAAATACATTGGCCCTCCATAGGACCAAACCCAACCAAATAATGTACCAATTCCACCTATACAAAGGAGTAACAAGAAACAAATCCCTCTTACGATGGCCTAGGCATTGACTATACATAAATCTCAAGGAATGACCTGAACAAGGTCTACCATTGACATTGGAAACAATGAACGTCAAGGCTTGACCTTCACTGAAATGTCACGCACTACTACTATAGAAGGAATGTGAATAACACTGACATTCTCCTTCAAATGCTATAAAAAAATAAAGGATATAACTTATGTCTCACTACAAAAAAAAGAAGAAGCACGCTTATGTTCATTGTCTCTTACCTTCTAGATTCTTTTATGTTGTAATTGTACTTTTATACATGAACTATTCAACTTGGTCCATACTTCTATACATTAATTGTTCGCTTTGGTCGATACTTCTATACATGAAATGAAATTGTGTCAAATATTTACTGCCAAATACCTATCAATCATACTTTCACCTAAATACTTTGCAAAAAATCACTTTTCTACTCATGATTAATATACAATTACAATGCTACTCATAAAATAATATACTTAAAATAAAAAAAAATATATATTCTATACTATTTTCTTGGGCGTTGATTTTCCCCTGCTTCAAAGGTATCCTAGTTATTACAATGATAGGAGTACACCTATTGAAAATATCCAGACTTAATGAGATTTTATTCACATATGTAATTTATTTGGACATGCTTTGATATGCTCTGAATATTCTTAGTCCTCACAATAAATGAATGGCTATAATTTCAACCATTAACTTCCTTGCATGAAAAAAATGAACACTCGTCATTAAAAATGGTGATTAATGTGATTAACATAATAATGATTGATCCACTTATTAATGCCCACTTTATTTATTGTCGGTGGGGTTTTTACTAGGGTACGTTTAGGTTTTTACAACTGTTAATGGGATGCGTGGATATAGTCCACTTCAACGTCTTTACCCATGAGGTGCGTGCCAAACATTTTTTATGAGGACATTCACATTTTTTATGAGCACATTCTTTACCCATGGGGTGTGTGCCGGGAATTTTTTATGGCCATGTTTATGTTTATGTGGCTTTTCCTTTCGTTGTCATTGCGACATTTCTCTCCCATGTTGTTATGGCCATGTTTCTGTGGCCAATTTTTCATGTTGTTATGTGCCCACTTTTTTGCGAACAAAAAAAATTATATACTTGCAGTTGGAGTAGGAGTATGCACACTGTTGTTGTGTGGACGCAGATTGGATGTGCAACAAGGGAATGAAATGTTTCGTTAGGAGGTAAGATCTTCATTTCCTCTATTAATTTTTTTTGAATCGTTTCTTCCTTTAATCTGTTAAAATTTCTCGAATCTTTCTTCCTTTCCTTAGATTATGGTTATGCGATTCATATGCTTCATTGCTTCATTTATAGTTCTCTGTTATGTAACCCTATACATCCCAACTCTAATAAAAAAACTATAATCGAAAAACTATAAACTTGGTGCTATCGATTAAATTTAAATTAGGTATATGTTTTCCATAGGTCTCTAATTTAACTTAAGATTTTAATTCTTTCAATATTATACAATAGAATTAGGTTTGGATTCATATACCTTTGAACTCTAATTGAATAACTATAAACTTGGTGCTATGCTAGATTAAGTTTAAATTAGGTCTTGGTTTTACACAAGTCTCTGATTTGATTTAAGATTTTAATTCTTTCGATCTCTTGTAATAAAATTAGGTTTGGATTCATATTTTTCATGAAGGAAATCTCCTTAAGCTTTCACACACAATAATTTTTTTTCAATGTTGTAATATAAATTTAACCAAAAAATCCAGAAAGAATTGAAAACTAGAGGAACCTATTTTCAACAAGAAACAAAATTATTATGTCAAGTCAATTGGTCAATTGTAGAGGATATCTCTTAGTATTATATGAACGTGACACATATTAAGAATATTATGTTTCTTGACTCGCACATCGTGAAGGTGAGGGTCACAAATACTAAGAAATTCGTGTTTAGAATTTTAGTAAATGGAAACAACGCGTGGTTCCCTCCTTTCCTCTAATTCACTCGACCCATGGGTATGAAGGTAGGAAATAGGTTGGTTGTAAACCCTAACAAATAAGTCTTCATAAAATTAAATCTTAACAAATATAAACCCTAACAATTTAAACCTTAACAAATAGTTAGTTTTCAGTAAATTTTCCATAAATTTATATTAAATTTTCTAAATAAATTTATATTAAATTTTTAAAATAAATTTATAAGTTT
>JZKD02S1103026.1:182743-197537 GCA_000966675.3 Picea glauca
TTGTTTAAAAATATTCAAAGATTAAGTCAAATTGTCGAATCTACTATATGGAAATGAAACCAACCTGGTTTGCTATAGGAAGTGATTATGAATTCTTCAAACCAATGACTATCCCATCAACGAATTGTGCCTCCTACTCTTTATTTCATTTTGTAGCCTTCCAAGAATGGAAATTGAAGCACAACAAGTTTAAATAATCTTTCAAGGTAAAATTTCCAAGAAATAATCCAAGGAGGGTCAACGTATAAACATTGATGCAGGAGCATCCTTGGGCTTGGGCAATCCACACCACCCAAAAAATATTTCCATTTTGTAAATAGGAAATAAGTCGAATAAGGACTTTGATAGTGGTCCATTTGATTTAGTCAGTTTGTCTGTTGATTACTCCTGCAACTACTCTTTCTATGTTGAAACTCATGCTGAAACACGTGCTAAACTCATGCTAAAAATCCTGTTGAAACTCATGCTGAAAAACATCCTGAAACTCATGTTGAAACTTGCACGTATAGAGACATTTTACAAGTGTCATGTTGAAACACGCGCACATAATGAAATTTTACAAGTGTCACGACATTTCTTTATTTGCAAAATTGTGCTCGTATGCATTTGATTTTTCCACGTTGGTATGCATTCATGATGAGTTGCAGCTACCGTTAAAGAAATCGCGGATAAAATACAAAATGTGACCCAATGCCAAAAGGAAGTTGAAGCAATCTGAAATATAGAGAGACAATTTGAGTAACAACTCGTTCTTGGAGGGAAGGAAAATCATTTCAAAGCCAAGGAGGAGGTTTAAAAATAATTGGAGCGCGATTTTGAAGGGGTTGGTGAACCACAAATAAAATAAATCATGGAAGGTGGACTAGAGAGAAAGATTCAAGATTGGGTGAGCACACAGGAAGGGAAAAACATAATCTCAAACCATACACGCAGACCATTACCCTCTAGATGATTTCATAGTGGTTTTTAGCCATGAAAGCATCAATTAATGGTGGTCTTTTTAGTGCATGCTCGATGTAATATAGAAATTTGTTCTCTGTATTGAATTAATAAATGAATGGTATTGAAATTTGTGGGTTTTCGAGTGTTTTAGTTTCCAGTGGATTCCTCATTATTTGAAAAAAGTATTTTTTTTTTCTCCATTGTACATTCTGTAGCAGGGTGTGTGTCGTAATTGTGTGTGTGTTGCAGCCCAATTACCTCTTCATTATGTGGTATCAGAGCTCAGTTTTTCTCTACGATTAACATCTAATCTGCTTCTGTGAGATAGGGTACAGAATACCTATTCGTGGTGGTTGTTCAGCAAGAGTGTTTGAAGTCTTGGGTTACAAAACCATGTGAGGTATGTGGATGTTGGTGAGACACCTACAACTTGGAGGAATGTCATTGTGAAAGAGAGGAGCGGGAAGGGGAGGTGCAAGAAATCGAGAACTGGAAAATTTGAGAAGAAGAATAGAGGAATTGCAAAATTGTAGGAATGGAGATGATGAAGTATATTCAAATCCAAAAGAAGAGATCGAAGATGAACATGATAGTAATAAAAGAGACCCAGCAGCTAAACTGATTTTGTATTTGAGTAATAGGGGTAGTGAAAAGGTTGAGGTTTCATGTTATGATGGTAGTTTGATAGTTTATGTTCTCATTGACTCGATTGGGGAACTCGAAAGATACTTCGAGTATCAAAATGTTCAGGATTCAAATCGGGTAATATTTGTTGTTACAAAACTGAAAGGCCATGCAACACTATGGTGGGATATGTTGTAGAAGGATAGCGTGAATAATCAACTGGAGAAAATCAAAACTTGGAAGAAGATGGTTACCAAGGTTAAAGAGAATTTTCTTGCTATCGATTACCAGCAGAATTTGTTCTAACAAGTCCAGAACCTGAAACAAAGGGAGACATATTCTTGCGAATACACTGAAGAGTTATTTAGGCTGTCACTTAGAGCGGGCCTCAAGGAACTAGAATTCCAATGAGTTGCAAGGTATGTAAATGGGCTAAATTATTTAATTCAGGATGAAATGAGAACACACTATTTCTTCACTATTGATGAAGCTTATCAAGTTTCCCTAAAGTTAGAAGAAAATATTGAGAAGAAAACACAACCTATAGGTAGAGGAAGAGGTTTTAAAGGACGAGGTAAAGAAGGGACTACTGAAGGAAGTGAAAAGGAAGAAGAATTTGTCAGTGGTCAAGGTGGCAAAGGAGGAAATGGAGCTGGTAGAGGTAGAGGATCCAGAAGAGGAAATGGAAGATATGTTATCACTGTGGTGTATATGGACACAATAAGTATGAATGTTTAGAAAGGAAAAATTCAAGGAGAAGAGGTGAAGCACAGGCACAAGTCACACATGCTGACAAAGCTTCAGTAATTAGAGAAAATGTGACTATTCTTCAACAAGAGAAAGGTGAGAAATTGTTGTTCTGAAGAGTGTTGCTTAAATATGAACAAAAAGAGGAAAAGAAACCAAAAAAACAAAAGAAAGTTCTTAAAACAAAATTTAAGGTTCAAGGAAAATGTTGTAACCCGATTATAGATGGAGGAAGTACAGAAAATTCGGTATCCACTGAAGTCATGAACAAACTAAACTTGAAAAGGTTGAACCATCTGAACCCTTATCATGTTTCTTGGTTGAAAAAGGGACACTATGATCTAGATGGATATCGGTGGCCACCCACCTTTTCCAACTGGCTCAAAACAGTTTTCTGGCAATTTTGGTAATTTACTATTTTTAGCAATTTTCACTTCCAGAGCCTTTTTAAGACCCTAAACGATTTTTTTTGGGAAAACAGATTTACAATATGAAAGTCCCTTCGATATTTTACCTAAAATGAATCTCCTCGATGATACCTTTCCAACGGGCTATCATATTCCTAAAATGAAGATCTTATGCAAAAGTTACGACCTCGGGAAGTTGATGTACTAACTTACCTAAACGGGTCCCACATGACTTTTGCCGCTTCATCTCCTAGGGTTAGTTTTTTGTATGTATAGGGTTTTTGACATTCCTTCTTATTGTAAAAAGGCCTTCAAAGCCTCATTGTAATCATCTTCTTGTGAATGAGCGCAGTTGTCACATCTCTTCTTCAAGATAAGCCGCCACCATTCTAGCAAGCTTGTTTCCGCTGCATTTTACAATTTCCAGCTTATTTCTTTATTAATAGAAAACCAGTTTTACCGTATCTTTGTTATTGTGTGTTAAGCACCTGTTAATAATCTGTATTCATTTCATTCTTCTCATAAAATCTATATCAGTGGTATCAGAGCATTCTTCTCCTTGTCGTCTTAATGCATGTCCCCAACGAGGTTTGAGTACAAAGAGTTGGGTCTTGAGCTTGTTTCTCTTGAGGACAAAATCTCTCACATGCCCAAGAGACCTCTCATGGCAGGAGAAAATAAATATGATGGGACAGGATATCCTTTCAAAGTGTTGATTGATGAATCCCTCACGCAACCGAGGAACGAGATGATGGATAGTTTCACGCAAATCCTTCAACGACTACCAACAGTCGACGCATCTTCTTCGAACGGAGGCGCCACCCCTTCAAGGTACAAATAAACTTTGATATTCCTATATTTCAAGGTCATATAGACGCAAATTTTGTAGAAAAGTGGTTGAATCTACTAGAAGGGTATTTTTATGTCCATAACTTTTCAAATAGAGAAAATATTACTTTTGTGCTCCTCAAAGTTGTTCCCCATGTCAAAGATTGGTGGGAAAATTTTTGTGAGAAAAAAGAAACAAAGGATCCCTCATTATTTTCAATCACGGCCACCTAGTAATCCTTTAGGGATGCTATTAAGGAACAATACTACCCTGTCAGAAGTTATGATGACCTGTATACCAAATGGACCACACTATGGCAAGAAAGAGACCAAGCAGTGCCATATTTCACAAATATCTTCCATACCTTGCGCACCAAGCTGGGTATCAAAGATTCAGAGTGACATCTGGTTCTCAAGTATCATGGTGCTCTGCATAGATACATCCAGACCGAAATGGAATTTTTGGACATCTCATCCTTGGGCGTGGCCTACAGATATGCCATCAAAATCAAGCAGAAGCTCAAACAAACAACGCGGCTATTTGGGCCTGGGAACCCCTCACAAAAAAATCCAGGAAAGGGTGGCCCCAACCCATAGAACAAAGGACAGAGCAAATATGGACAGTATCAGGACAACTAGTCCAAGCCGCAGGCAAAGAAGGACATCGGAAAGACAAAGAAAGACACCAGGAAGTGGTGCGACCTCCATAAGAGCCCTTTTCATAATATTATTGATTGCCGCTCAAAGAAGTCATTGGTGGCCAAAGTGAAATCCTCTAAATCAGATGCAAACTATGACTCTGAGACAGAACCATAAAGCAGAAGATGGATCATTGATGCAAAACCTAGTGCCACCATTTCTACCACAAAGCTCCATCCTGGTGAACCAGACGAGCCAAAAGAAGGAGAGATCCTCTTCCATTCACAGATGTGGGTAAAAGGTACCCCACTGCACTTCATCGTTGATAGTGGTAGCTAGAAGAACCTCATCTCAATAGAGGTCATCAAGCAGCTGGCCCTGCCAACAACGCCACACCCACAACCCTACACCATTGGATGGCTCTGCCAAGGAAGCGATCTCCGCGTCACCCAACAGTGCCAACTGTCTTATGGAATCAATCCCTTCAAAGACAAGGTATTGTGTGATGTTTCTCCTCTCGAAGTTTGTGATGTTCTTTTGGGCCAACCTTATTTATGGAAATGTCATGTTTTATATGAGTCTAGGCCTCGTAGTGTTATTATTACTTTGAACGGGAAATTTTACAGGATACCCGAGGCAGTGCCACCTAGTATTATTTCTTTGATCTCTTCTAAGCAATGCAGGAAGGTCATCTCTTAGACAGGGAAGTTTGTATTCTTCATGATTCGCTCTCAAAATAAGAGAAATATCATAGCCACATCTAGGGTATCTGCAGTCGACCTCTCCACATAGAAGAAGAAAGTAGATAAGTTCGTGGAAGAATACTCAGATGTCTTCTCCTCACCTATACGGGTACCTCTGCACTACCAGGTCAAGCACCCCATCGATATGACCCCCGATGCACCATTTCCCAATGGGACATTCTATTGTCTCTCTTTGTTAGAGAATGAGGAGATCAAGCGACAGATCCAAGAACTTCTCCATAAGGGGCACATCTGTCCCATCTCATCACCTTGCGGGAGCCCAATCATGTTGGTACAGAAGAAAGAGGGAACCTGGTGACTCTTTATTGATTATCGAGCTTTGAATAAAATCACAGTCTGAAACTGATACCCGATTCCCCGAATCGATGACCTCCTTGATAAACTCACGGGGGCCAAATACTTCAGTAATATTGATCTGAAGTCTGGCTACCACCAAGTCCCTATATAATAGATAGATGTATGGAAGACCGCCTTCAAGTCAAAGGAAGGCCTTTTTGAATGGTTGTTCATGCCCTTTGGTTTGAAAAATGCTCGAGCCACTTTCATGAGGATGATGGATGATATCCTGTGACCATTCACCAATACTTTTGTAGTGGTGTATCTAGATAACATTCTAATTTACAGCAAGACTTGGGCCGAACACTTGCGACATATTCAGCAGGTTTTGCACACCCTGCGGCAACACAAGCTATATGCCAACTTGGAAAAATGCTCATTTTTCATGGACAGGGTCCATTACCTAGGCTACATCATTGATTAGCATGGCATACATGTGGATCTATCCAATTCATCTGTGACTGGCCAGCCCCAACCACACTCACTGAGCTTCGGAGATTCTTAGGCCTTGCCAATTTCTACCACGGGTTTGTGCTGGGATTCTCCCATATTGCATGGGCCCTCAGCCAAATAAATAGGGTCGGTGGTAAGGAAAAATTTGTGTGGGGCCGGTCCCAACAACAAGTGTTTGATGATTTGAGGCAGCACTTGTGCTCAGCCCCAGTACTTTCACTGCCAAACCTACAACATCCCTTTGAGATTGAGACAGATGCTTCAAACTATGCTATGGTCGTCGTTCTCACTCAACACGGCCACCCTGTGGCCTATCATAGTGAGACACTGTCAGATACTGTCTGTAAGTACCCTACTTATGACAAAGAAATGTACTCCATTGTGCAAGCCTGCCGCCAGTGGAGAAATTACATTCTTGGGAAGGAGAATGTCATCCACACTGATCATAAGCCACTGCAATTCATGCAGACACGGAGAAAATTGCAGAATGACCGCCATCAAAAGTGGTCCACAGACTTGCATAAACTCCACCTCAACATCAAGTATAAAACAGGAAGAACCAATCGTGTCATTAATTGCCTTAGCAGAATTCCAGTTGCGGCACTCACCACGGTGCTAGACTCTTGTGGCCATGATACCTCTGGATGGCCCCAAATCTATGATACATACCTTGACTTCGCGACCACATACCAAATGTTGGGTGAAAACGCAGTTGTCAATAATTTCCATCATGGGTTGTTATGTCGTCTGGGCCATATATTTGTTCCATCAAGGGAGTGAGCGAAGATGATTTGGGAAGCCCACTACAGTCGAGTGGCAGGACACTTCAGTGTCGAAAATATAGCGGTGATGCTATAGAAACATTTCTATTGGTTGAAACTTCGATAGGAGGTCAACAAGTATATCAGGTCCTGCACTGCCTACGCTATTGCCAAATCAACCACTAAGAAACAGGGCCTATACACCCCTTTTCCTACTCCTAACAAGCCATGGTAATCCTCAATGGACTACATGTCGGTCCTCATTTACACCAAGTGGGGAAATGACTTTGTTTTTGTGGTTTTTGATCTCTTTTTTAATATGGTGATTATGGTTGCCTGCAAGAAGAGAATCACAGTAGAGGCCATTGCCAAGCTCTTCTTTGAATGAGTCTGGGTACATTTTGGAATCCCACAAACCATTGTCTCATATCGGGATACTCGATTTCTCAGCACATTCTGGTCAATCCTCCGATCATTTTTGGACACCAAGCTCACCAAATCCATGGCCTTCCACCCCCAGGAAGATGTCCAAACCGAGGTTGTAAATCGAATGATTTTTCATATCCTTCACATGTATAATTCAAAGAACCCATGCACATGGTATGAGATCCTTCCCTATGTCCATCATAGCTACAACCAATCCCTACATAGCTCAATCAGCCACATCTCCTTTCAGGTGGGGTTGGGATTCCAACCATTGGGTCCCATAGATGTTGCACTTCCCGTTGCGATCACCTCGATCGACTCATATCCTACTCCAACTGAAGTTGACAAAGCCACCCAGTTCATTGAGAGGATCCATCACATCCACCAACAGGTTTAGGATATCTTACAAAAGTCCAATGACAAGTACAAACAGCGCCATGATCAGCATCGGGTACCACATAAGTTTCAGGTGGGAAACAAAGTTTGGTTGCACTTGCAGAAAGAATGACATACAGGACCCCATAGGAATCTTCACCCACTCCGTTATGGGTTGTACACTATCACCAAGGTCATGGGGAATAATTCTTTTGAGCTCAATATTCCTCCTTTCCTTGGCCTGCACCAAGTGTTCAACGTGGATCTCCTTCGCCCTTATTTTCCACCACTATTGGACACCTCAGAAGTAGTAGAACAACTGACACCAACAAATATCAACCCCAACTACATACAACAGTCATCCAATGATCATATTGTGGACACGCATATCAAGGGAACTCAACAACAAAGGATCCAACTTTATCAAGTCGTCAAAGCAGGGCAGCTCCTGCACCAAGGCAAGTGGCTCACTTAGGGCCAAATTCAGCAGAAATTTCCTCATCTGATGGGGGACCTCAATGAAATGGATACCATTACTTCCTAAGGAGGGATTATTGATCTATATGGATATCGGTTTCCACTCACCTTTTTCCAACTGGCTCAAAACAGTTTTCTAGCAATTTTGGTAATTTACTACTTTTAGCAGTTTTCACTTCTGAAGCCTTTTTTAGGCCCTAAACGATTTTTTTTGGGAAAAAAGGTTTGAAATATTAAATTTCCTTCGCTATTGTGCCTAAACTAAATCTCCTCTATGATACCTTTCCAATGGGATATCATACGCCTAAAACAGAGATCGTATGCAAAAGTTACGACCCCGGGAAGTTGATGTACTAACTTACCCAAACGGGGCCCACATGAATTTTGGCGCTTCATCTCCTAGGGTTAGGTTTTTGGATGTCTAGGTTTTTTGACATTCCTTCTTATTGTAAAAATTCCTTTAGAGACTCATTGTAATAATCTTCTTACGAATGAGCGCAGCCGTCACATCTCTTCTCAGAGATAAGCTGCCACCATTCCAACAAGCTTGTTTCCGCTACATTTTACAGTTTCCAACTTATTTCTTTATTAATGGAAAACTAGTTTTACTGTATATCTGTTACAATGTGTTAAGCATCTTTTAATAATATATATTCATTTTGTTTTGCTCATAAAATCAGGATCACACTGGGTGACTATGACTGAGCAATGTTTATTGAATTTTTAAATAGGGATTTTTCAGGGGAAGGTGTTACATGACTTGATTGAGGTGGATGTGTGTCACCTACTATTGGGAAGACCATGGTTGTTTGATCTAAAATTTCACCATTATGGTAAAAAAAACACATATGAGTTCAAAAAATATGGACGGTGATATAAATTAACACCAACGTTGGAGGATACAGTAGAAACAACAAGAAATTGTGTTGATATAAACAAGAGTAGTAGTAGGATCATGCTATGTTCTGCTAAGAAATTCTTACAGGAAGAAAGAAAATCAGCATTTTGTTTAGCAGTGATTCTGAAAGAAGCGAAAAGTGTAGAGAAGACAAATGATGTACCTACATAAATAAATTCAATGTTGAATGAATTTAAGGAGATTATTTTTAATGATCTGCCAAAAGTATTACCTCCAGTGAGAAGTATTTCTCATCAAATTGATTTAATGCCTAGATCAAGTTTACCTAATAAAGCGCCTTACATGGTGTGTCCAGTAGAGAGTGGAGAAGTGAATCGGCAAGTGAAGGAATTTCTTGACCAAGGGTTAATTCATGGGAATTTGAGTGTGTGTGCAGTACCAACAGTATGGACTCCAAAGAAAACAGGGGAATGGAGAATGTGTACCGATTCTCATGTTATAAACAAGATCACTATCAAGTATTGGTTTCCATTACCCAAAATGGATGCCACTTATGGATTGTTTGAATGGTTCAGAATCTTTTTCAAAATTTGATTTCAAGAGTGGTTATCACCAAATTCGGATAATAGAAGGTGACGAATGGAAGACAACATTCAAGATGAAAGATGGACTATTTGAATGGTTAGTGATGTCATTCGGATTAACTAATTCGCCCAACACGTTCATGAGATTGATGAACGAAGTCTTGAAGACATTTTTGGGTAAGTTTGTGGTTGTATATTTGGATGATATATGGATTTTTATCAGGAACATAATAGAGCATGTTGATCATGTGAGAGCAATGTTACAGCACTTGAAAGAACATAAACTTTTGATAAACCTGAAGAAGTGTATATTCATACAGTGAGAGTTAGTGTACCTATGTTTTGTGGTTTCAAAGAAAGGAATGAAAATGGATCCTAGTAAAGTGAAGGCTATCCTTGAATGCCCAACTCCAAGATGCACATTCAATGTGAGGAGTTTCCATGGATTGGAAGTATTTTATCGAAAAATCATTAGGAACTTTAGCAAAATATGTGCGCCTCTTACAGAATGTATGAAGAAGGGAGTGTTTCAGTGGACTGCAACAACAAAGAAGTCATTGTAAGAATTGAAGAAGAGAGTAAACACACAACCAATATTAGCATTACCAAATTTTAATAAAGTGTTTCAAGTTGATTGTGACGCTAGTGGAACAACAATTGGAGCAGTTCTAAGTCAAGAAGGCAGACCCATTTCATTTTTCAACGAGAAGTTGAACGAGTCCAGAAAGAAGTATTATGTTTATGATCAAACATTTTATTCTGATGTGCAATATTTGAATAAATGGATACATTATCTATTGTCAAAGGAGTTTGTCTTGTTCACGAACCACAAAGCTATGCAGTACATTAACAGCCAAGGTAAGTTGAATCAAAAGCATACTAAATGGATAGAATTCTTGCAAAGTTACTCTTTTTTGTTGAAACACAGGTCCGGGAAGTCTAATAAGGTAGATGATGCATTAATTCGGAGGATGACATCACTCAATACCATGTCGGTAGAGGTGGTAATCTTGAATTGTTTGTGGTAATCATGGTGTAATTGTACAATTGTGCTCACTAGATGTTCAAACATCTAAGCCATCTATTCCCCTATATATCCAAGGGATAATTGATAAGCATTCCAAAGCATTTGAAGATATTCCCATAGGTCTTCCACCCACTCGCCATCATGATCATGATATTCACTTAATTCATGGGAGTGTTCCTCCTAACATCAGGCCTTACAAATACCCTTATGCCGAGAAGAGTGAAATTGAGCATATGGTCGAAGAAATGTTAGAGGATGGAATTATTAGACCTAGCCAAAGTTCTTACTCTATACCAGTGGTAATGGTACTCAAGGAAGAGGGTTCATGGTGTATGTGTCTAGATTATAGAAAGCTCAAAAAGATCACCATTAAAGACAATTTTTCCATTCCCATCATCAATGAATTGTTAGATGAACTACATGGAGCAATCTAATTCACAAAGTTGGATCTTCGTTAAGGGTACCATCAAATTAGAATGAAGGAAGAAGATATACCAAAAACAACATTTAGAACTCATGAAATACACTATGAAGTTTTGGTCATACCTTTTGGCCTTACGAATTCACCTTCCACATTCCAAGGGTTGATGAACTCCATTTTCAAGACCTTCCTTAGAAAATTCGTGTTAGTATTTTTTGATGATATAGTAATCTATAACAAGTCTTGGGAAGAGCATATCTGACATGTTGACAAGGTGATACAACTACTAATGGATCAATAACTATATTCCAAATCATCCAAATGTTTCTTTGGGGTGAAGGAGGTAGAGTATTTGGGTCATATTGTATCTCATGAAGGTGTCAAGGTAGACATTAACAAGATTAAAGCCATGCTGGATTGGTCTATTCCCAAAACATTGAAGAATCTTAGAAGATTTTTGGGTTTGACAGGTTACTACCAGAAATTTGTTCAAAACTATGGAATACTAGCATCACCTTTAACTGCATTAACTAAGAAGGATGAATTTCCATGGACTCCAGAGGAAACTCAAGCTTTTGAACAACATAAAGAGGCAATGTGAAAATATCTTGTCTTGTCTGCACCAAACTGAATCAAAACCTTTATTGTGGAATGTGATGCCTTGGGAGATGGCATTGGTGTTGTTCTAATGCAAGAAGGAAGACCTCTTTCTTTTGAAAGTTGACCAATCAAGGGAAATGAGTTACACAAACCCATTTATGATAAGGAAATGATGGAAACACTACATTCATTGAAGCAATGACGACCTTACCTAATAGGTAGGCACTTCAAGGTCAAAACACATCATGACCCTCTTAAATACTTCTTGGAACAAAGACTATCTTGAGAAGAGAAACAAAAATGGGTGACCAAGATGTTGGGTTATGACTTTGAAATCATATACAAAAAATGGAAGCAAAATGTTATGGCAGATGCACTCTCAAGAAAGGATGAATATGTTGAGGAATTTCTCTATGCTATCTCTATCATCCAACCTGATTAGATAACATACGCAAGGGATGAATGGAAGAATGAAGAAGAAGTGTGGACTCTCATTCAAAGGTTGTAGCAGGATTCAAGTGCATCTGGTACATTTACATGGAAAAATGATTCACTATAGTACAAATATCGCTAATATTTATGTAAGAACTTCCAACTAAAACAAAAGGTACTTTTGGAATTGCACACCTCTCCGGTAGGAGGGCACTTAGGTTTTTAAAAACCTATCAAAGGATTCAAAAGGAATTTTTTTAGGATGGCCTTAAAACTGATATTCAAGGGTTTGTGGTAGAATGTTTGGTTTTCCAAAAAAATAAGGTGGAAACAATTAAGACCCCAAGTCTTTTACAACCATTATCCATTCCAAGTCAACACTAGGAGGAGGTTTCCATGGATTTCATGACAGGGTTACCGAATTTTAAAGGAAAGAGTTCCATCATGGTGATTTTTGATAGATTTACCACGTACACACACTTTTGTGAACTCTCTCATACTTTCAAAGTCAATACACTTGCTACCACATTCATGGAGACAGTCCAAAAGATACATGGAATCCCAAATATTATTGTAAGTGACAGAGATGATCCCATCTTCACTAGACATTTTTGGAAAGAATTATTTTCTTGTTTAGGTACTCAATTGGCTCATATCTCATCTTATCATCCTCAATATCATGGAGAAAATGAGAGAGTGAATACATGTCTAGAAGGATACCTTAGTTGATTTTTCTCGCATAAAAAAAACACAATGGTTCAAGTGGTTACCCTTGGTAGAATGGTGGTATAACACTTCCTTTCATACTAGAAAAAAAATGACACCATTTATGGTGCTTTATGGATATCACCCACCTTCCATCACTTCTTCTCTAAAATAAAAATACAAGGTTCAAGCAGTGGAATATCACATTGAGCATCAAAAACAAGTTCTCCAACTCTTAAAGGACAACTTGACCATGGAACATAATCACATCACAGTGAAAGAAGTTTTGAAGTAGGGGATTGGGTATTTTTAAGACTACTACCATACAAACAGATGTCCCTCAAGCAAGTTAAGAAGGATAATAAATTATTACCAAACTACTATGGCCATTATAAGGTGTTGCAAAAGATTGGTACTATGGCATACAAATTGGAGTTTCCTGCATCTTTGCAAGTACACCTAGTTTCCCATGTTTCATGCTTAAATAAGGTTATAGGTGAAAATATCCTAGTTCAAACTATATTTCCAGACCTTGATGAGGTAGGAAAAATAGTATTGGAGACTGAATATATCACTGACACAAGAATTCACCAGCTGAGGAATAGATCAATTTCAGAGTATCTCATTAAGTGAAAGAAACTACATGTTGAAGATTCGATGTGGGAAAATGATTCTTTTATATATAATAATCCTTAACTACTCAAGCATTGAGGACAACCCTTCTTTTAAGGGGAGGGGCATGTTAAGTCATAAATTGGGGCACATTACCCCTTAATTGGGGTATATTACAGTAGTATTGTTATGTTATTTATGTTGGATTGGATCCATTAGTTGTAATTGTACCTCCTAGTCTCCTATATATACCAAGGAGACATTTTAATTTGGAATCATATTGTATTTGTGAATGCATATGATGTATAAGGAGGTTTCCCCCTTGAAGAGGCTTATTATTTGAATTTCTCTCTTTTTCAAGGTGTTGAGTATTTATTTTGAGGTTTTTATGCTATTTTGATATTTGGTTATTAACACAATGATGGTTTATTTTTCTTTACAACAATATATATGAAATAATTATCAAATAAGCAACTTTTGCATGGCATCTTAGTCCATGCCAAGTAGATTTGGAAATGGAGATGATAGTTGGCACCCTATAATTATTATAGGCCATACTCAAGTCAATACATACATGATAAAATACTAGGATTGAGGAGGATTATTGTTTAAAAAACCAATATTCTAAATTGTGAAGACCAACAATATGCTAACTAGGGACTAGCTTCATAATATTAAAGGAAATCAGCTTCTCAGGGTGTTAAATGATTAAAATTAACACAAATAGATACACCATCAAAAAGGTTGGAATTCAAATAATTCAACATAAGCTCACAAGGGATGGAGGAATACGTGTTTCTCCATGGTGACACATAGTTTATAGATTTGTCACACATTACCACATACAAGCGGTATTGGCCAAGATATCTAGCCATGTTCATACTTTATTGTCGTTGTCGTATATTTTTTGGATTGGCCAGAACTTCCTTCCGGTCGACTCGAGAAAGTCTGATGCAGATCACATTTGATCTATAGATATTTCAAATTAATGCTTTGCTTACTATATTCACCTTAAAGGTCAACCTAACATTTGGTTCCCCTTTTAGTTGGGTACCTGAGTTGAATCTGATCAAGAGACAATGAAGGGTGATGCTCATAGTGATGCAGAAGAATCTTTTAAAATTTTGTTTTTTCTACATTTGTAATAGGTTCTAGAAGCGTTTCTATAATGGTCCACGTAGGGAGAGTTGGTTTTATTTTTAATGCCATTTAATGTAAAAAAAAATTGTATTTTAGCATGTAGTTATAGAAATTGAACAATTTTAGGGAAATATAGAGTTTGTTAGTGTTTTGGAGGATACAAACTAGAAGTTCTACAAATTTCTCCTCTTTCTATTTATAATTGAGCTACTGAAGCAAAAAAGGAATATTTGAGTCGGGAAGAGGGTAAGGAGAAAAAAAACATGTAGTTTATGTAGATTGTAATAGAGAAGGAGATTCAAGGTTTATTTAATGTATTAAAAATGTTGCAGACCTAATTCTTGTGTAAATATCTCCTTTTTTTATTTTTTTCTGTTAAAACCTAGACAGGAAAGGAAGGCCTTTTGATGCAGGAGCCTTTCCCATAAAAAATCAACTATTTTGAATAGGACAAGGGGGGTCTTATAATTTACTAAAGGGAGTGGGTTTTCTTAATGGAATTGATTGTATTTTAGTAATTCTAGAAGGATAGGGTTGTTATGGAGAAAGGGATTTGTTTTTCGTAGCTATCATGTAAATGGTTTATTCAAGCAATTAGTTGGGTTAGTGTATATTTTTCCTAAGTATGGAGCATT
>JZKD02S1103049.1:0-13052 GCA_000966675.3 Picea glauca
AATTTCAATTCTATTTGTTTTTTTTTTTTTTAATTTATAAAAAAAAATGAATTATATTTTTTTGCTAAATATTTAAAAATAGTGTTATTTAACTACAATTATTTTCTATGTATTGAAGTAAGGTAAAAAAATGTGTTAAAAATAATATTTTCTACTATATTTAAAATGTATGTAACCATAACTTAATTAATGACACATAATTATATGAAAAATCTTAATTTAAAAAAAAAATGGTATACAACATATTTAACATTGGATGAAGCATAGAAATATGATTAAAAACACCATTGGATAAAATAAAATAAAAAATAGAAAAGTTTGAAAATAGATGAAAAAACATTGTTGAGAAAAAAGAAAAAAAAGAAAAAATTGAACAATTTGAAAATAAATGAAAAAATGAGCATTTAAAAAAACAAATAAACTCTATTGTGTATAGAAAGAGAGGACTCAAGTAGGATACCAAGGAGTAGAACACCCAGCCCAATGTACAAGGAAAATCAAAATGAAAAAGTGATGAGAAAGACTCCGCCCAAAAATTCGACCCAAGACAGGTTTCTTGTCGTCCCATGAACACTTAACAGTCACTACAGAGACCCAAGAAGACTCAACAAACATCAAATCCCACCCAACAACCACCAAACCCAGTAAACAGTCAAAATAGGTTGATGTACACGATTGTTCAAGGAAACAAAGCATATGTACACAACTTGCAGAAGGACAACCTGCATATATACGCGATTGTCAGGCCAAAAGCTGCATATATGTTTCGAAAACAAATCCAGGCAAGGGAGAAGGCTGAAAAACTCAGACCCAAAGTGAACAGAGGTTGGCAAGCAATGATATGACAAGAAACACAATATGAACGAGAGCAATGTAAGGAGAAAAAAACTCCAAACCCTAAGAAAGAAGATTCAATCCCCAATATGGTCTCCAATTTTGTTACAAGGAAAATCTCTCTGTGGCTAGGGTAAACCACAATAGACATAAATAACTACATAAATCAACTCTATTCTTAAGTATGCTATGTAAAAAAAATTCTAACAAGACAAGATAAAAGGCCTACCTCGTCCAGACATTTGATGAATTCCACCGTTGAACACTTGACCCAAAGCAATATACATGCAACTAGTCCTCAACAACCAAGAAAAGAAAGCATATGGTGATAATATATGATGTTAATACATTCAATAGCATAATCCATTAATAAACGTGATAAATGCGCCCATGGAATAATAATTCTAATACTTGCAAGATATCAATTGGATGGGAAAATAGTATTTCTATTAATATATTATCAGAATAAGTGAAAATGTTACAGACTTCCGTGTCGGTACAGTTCAAAACCAAAAAAATAAGTTCCTTCTAGCTGGGCCTCCACCACTTCAATCCTCCACCAAAGTCAAGCTCATAAAAGAGAGGCAATCGAACTCTCAATCAATAAGGGAAGAGCTTGGGGGATGAACACTGTGTTTAGACTTAAAGGAAAAAGGGATGCAGACTCAATATGAAGTAAATAATTTATCCAGAGTAACTTTTCTCTCAAAGTTGAATTCTTTCTCCTCTTTCCATAGCTCATAATTGGACCATTTATAGCCTTTAAATGGAACTAAAGGTCCAAGTCAAAATGTTTCCAGTATATGGAAGGCCAAGGATCATAGATGTCTTTTCATGATATGGAAACCCGACTCCATTTTTCATTTTTGGGTGGAAATCTTGATGTACGCGGGTTGTAGTGGTGCAACCTAGGTATACGCATGCTGTATAGTAGGCAAGGTGCGTACATGTGGAAAAAATGTATTTTGTAGCTCTTGAATTTGCAAAAAGGGATGACAAGTCTGCATAGGGAAATGAAAAAAGGCCTTATGCGTAAGAATGCATAGGGTGAGTCCAATCTTGCTATAACCGGTCTCCATGTAGGAACATTTCCTTCACATCCATTTTTCTCTATTTCAAGATCAAATTATGCAACGAGATACATTAGTACTCTAATGGAATTTAATTTTGCAACATGAGATAAAATATCATCGAAGTTGACTCCCTTGACTTGGGAATACCCTTTCTCTACCAATCAAGCTTCAAAATTCTCGACTTGACCTGTTGTATTCAACTTTTTCTTGAAAATCCACTTTCTACCAATAGGTTTCCTTCGATTATGCATCTTGAACAAATCCCATGTATCATTCTTCAATAAGGATTCCATTTCTTTGACTATGTCGTCCTTCCATAGTTTACCCTCTATTGATTCCACTACCTCCTTGACTGACTTGGGATCCTCGTCAGTGGTAGTAATAACAATGAAAAATAGAAATTGGGTGGACTATACCTTTGAGCTAGTTTCCTTACTTGTCTAGACCTTCGTACAATGGGATTCAACTATTCCACCTTTTCATCTAATTCAATTGACTCATTTGAATCATATTCTAATTCATTCATCGGTTCAAATACCAACTTCTCTGGTTCTTTAACCATTTTAACTTCTTTATACTTGGAAGTTCTTCTGACTTCCCTGAAGACCTCATCTCTCCTATACATTGTTTTCCTTAACAATGGATACCATAACTTATGTAATTTCATTCCATCCTTTTATCCCATGAAAATACACTTGACTTTCTTATTGTCTAATTTGTTCCTCTTCTCCTTGGGAACATGCAAACATGCATCACAACCAAAGACTCTGAGATGTGAAAGAGAAGTCTTATTACCAAACCATACCTAATGTGGAGTCGTTTTGACTAGAGCTAATAAAGGAGACCTATTTACCAAATATATCGTAGTGTCAATTGCCTCTACCAAGAATTCTTGTGTCAGTTCAACACCACTAAGCATGCTCCCTACCTTATCCATCAACGTCATGTTCATTCTTTCATTAACTCCATTTTTCTATGGGGTATATGGTGTGGTAATTTTTCATTTTGTACCACACTACTTGCACGTCTTCTCAAATAATTTCCACAGAATTCACCTCCATTTTTAGTTCTCAACAACTTGATCTTCTTATCTGTCTGGTTTTCCACAAGAGATTTCAACTCTTTGAATTTATTGAAAACCTATGATTTCATTCTCAGTAAAAATATCCATGTCTTCTTGGAAAATAAATATATGAAGGAAACATAATATAAATATCCTCCTAGTGAAGGGACCAGTATAGGCTCAAACTCATCATTATGTATCAATTCCATAATCCCTTCTATCCTTGTAGATCCAAATGGGAATCTAACCTGATTTTTCTTTCCATATATGCAATGTTCATATAAATAGACTTCCAAATTACAATTAGGAAAACCTTTGACCATATCTTTGTTTTTCATAGCTTGAAGTCCTTTCTTTAAAATATGTCCCATACTCTAGTGCAATAACATGGTCGGGTTGAGTGGACGAATAACAGTCTATTAGGTTTGTATTGACTCAAATTGGGTTGAGTCAATTCGAGTTGTAGTCAATTCAACTTACAGAACAACAATGATGTTGCATCCATTCAAATCGACATTCCTTAACAACTTGTATATTGTTCCAATCCAAACTCCTTTCATTAAGACCATCACTCCCTTGACCATTTTGCATGTATCCTTTTGAAATAAAGTGTGAATTCTTTCATCACTCATTTGGATAACATATATCACCTTTCTTTCCAATATTGGAATATGTAGCACACTTGGAAGGGTCATACTCCTCCCATCCTACAACATCATTCGAAATATTCCTCATCCAACAATTTTGATTGTTGAGTGATCCCCCAAGAATATGATCTGACTATGTACTAGTCAATATTAGGTATAAATCACCTCCTTTATCCAAATTAGTCTTTTTCTCATTCAACTACTTCTTGTCGAATATTGTATTGATCTCAGTCACTTTTCACTTGTAGTTTCTCTTGTAATGCCTATATTTACTGCATTTCCAACATATTCTCATCGACTGAACTTGAGATTTATATCTACCCTTTGACTTTGACTTTCTATCATAGAATTTTCCTTTATCTCTATTGACAGGTGGACCTCTTACCATCAAGGAGTATTTTGTTGATCCTTCCATGTTATTCCATCTCATTTGTTTTGACAACATAGATGAAACCATGCCTTCAAGTGTTAATGTGGTCTAATTACTCCCAATAGCCACCACTAAGCTATCCCAAGAGTCTAGAAAAGAACACAGTAGGATAATACATTTCTCCTCCCCAATGATTTTAATATCCATAGACAATAATCGACTTATAACAATATTGAATCCATTTAGGTGCTCTATTACTGAGATCACATCACTCATCCTCAAAAGATACAATTTCTTCTAAAGGAATAACATGTTTACCAAGGATTTATACTAGCACAATATTCCCATCTTGTCCCACAGTTTATTTACAGTTTCTTCACCTGAGACATTCAAAAATACCAAATGTGAAAGAAAATGTTGAATCGTACTCATTTCCCTCCTCTCAAGTTTCTCCCATTATTCCTTCAACATACTCATCGAAATTGTTCTAGGATCACAGTTACCCACTATTCTCTATCTACAATGGGATATTCCATATTAAGCTTCCAAATCTCAAAATTCTATCCATTTAACTTTTTGATCTCTATCCTTGAACTTATTTCCATTCTTTCAAGAAAAAATTAAATATCACCGACTTATAACTCCCACTAAACCTAGGCTTAGCTCAGATCCAATATCTTCCTCATATTTCTCTGATATGACTTGTATAGATAAAATAAATGAGATATCATTCCAAACATGTCATAAATCCTTAGATATGCTCTGAAATGAAATGTAGAGAAAACAATCCTCACACTAAATAAACCAAGAAAGAGAATACATATTTAAGCATAAAATAAATGACAAACACACATAGTACATAGATATTTTACCCTAGAAACCATTAAATAGGACAACCAACATTCCTTGAGAATATTTCTCTCTTGTTTTCTTATTCATTCATTGAATAAATATTTACATGAGTAACCTTGGTCTACACCTAAGACACATTTTTCATCCTAATCTCTTTCTTTAAACAAGAACAACCCTGCAACCAATTCGGCTTGCATCTACATGAACTTCAAGATTCTTGTAAAGATTCATCAACTTATTACAATTACAACATGACTTGTTTATAGGGTTTACAACATGAAAAACCCTAAATTAGGCATCTTAAAATGGTTATAGATCCAAGCATATTATTGGATGCAATCCCACAAATCTTAGGATTATGTTAGAGTCGACTACCAATCGACTACCTAGTCGACCTCCAGTCGGTCTTTAGTCAGATGCCACTCAATCTCATGTCAACCTAATGTTGTTTTACCTTTCATCCTTCCTTGTCAACCACTTCTACCTTCAACTTTATCATTGACTCAAATTTACTCGTCACTCAATTTATCATCCATTCGATCCACCTCAACTAGTCAGTCGGATGATTGTTCATTCACTGCAAATAATATAACTACCCAACAAAAACTTGTACAAGGGAAGATACATACAACGAGTTCAATATCATATATTAGGGGAGAAATACTATAAAGTTGACACCAACTATAGGAATAATATCATAGTTTATTTATAGATTCAAGTCAATAAAAAAATGTTTCCTTCCATACCCTCCAATATTGTTTAAAACTTGCCTAGTTTTTCCTCAATTTTTTCATAGGATTGTGTGTCCAAGGATTTTATTCACAATATTTTGTATGTCCAAGAGTTTTTCCTCACATGATTATGTGTGTCTATACTTCGTAACCATCCTCACTTTCATCCTATTGCATAATTAAATATAATTTCTTTTTCAAATATTTCTATAGGTTATATCACCTACCAATTTTTATTTCACTTATAAAGTTTACTACGCTAATTATTTTCCCACAATCCTACAGGTTGATCCTACTCTCCTTGTTTCACCATTTACCAATTAAAAAATAAATATCCTACTTTTTCAAGGACAACTAAGAAGTTGTAGGCTTAGGCTAATGGATTCCTTAATTTTTCCTTTCCCCAAATCCTACTTCCCTGGTATTTTTGCATTCACTATTGAGTTTTGTCCCTAAACAAAACACCCTTTCTACAGGAATATACCATATTAAGCACTCAAAAGGAATAATTTTTAACATGGTATGATACCCTTCAAATTCACATTCATTTGATCCAAAATTTACAATTTTAATTACAATATGTTATTCATGTATCCTTAGCAACTATGAATCCATATTGTATCCCTTACCTTGATTTTTCCTCACCTTAGGAACCCTAGAAATCCAATATTTCTTTGTCTTATATTTTATAAGTTTTCTAAGATAAGAAAATTCATCGAGTACATAACTTTACAATCTATAGAGAGCAACCTTTTTAAGTGAACAATGGGATGATGCTTCAAAAGAAGAGATACTACTAATACCTTTAGGGTGTATAAAAACAATGAAGTTGTTGAAATATTTCAATATTTGTAACATCCTGCTCTTGCAAGAACATGTTATTGACCTATTCTTTGAGGATACTTGTGTGCAAGTGATCCGGTTTTAGTATATGGTTGTCTGTTTCACTTATGGATTCTTATGATGATGTTGATGGATTATGATGTTTTGTTGTTTGATATCTATGTATTGACAGATGATATTGACGATTTTCCCCTGAGTGTAAAAGACACTTCACAGATTGAGAATGTTGATGGAATCACTAGACCTCCTTGGACTCTAGATTGAGTCAGGGAGTGGATTGTATTGGTTTCAGTATTTCATTATGCATATGTGACATATGATCAATTATATTATGATTTTTTTTATGGATCATTGACATTGTTTTAATGATGGATGTAAGATGATGATTGCTCGCTAATCTGAATCACATAAGGAGTAAAGGGGTCGTGCACAGAAACTAGATATTAAGGGAGAGGTGTGGCAACATCCCTAACACAACCTACTAGCACTCAAACCATGGCTTGAATTTTAGGTTAATGATTACCTAGTTCAAGAGATACACGATGTCGTGAGGTTAGACTAAGATAGTCACTCTCAAACATTCTAAGGGGCATTGCTAGCGGGAAAATCCCCTCCTATGGCTACACCAGGGTTTACAATGTAGGTAGATCAATAACCATTTAAAAGTATCCTACTTCTCTAACTACCCCAACATGCCCAAACTCATACAAGAAAATTAAAATGAGAGGGATCGGGTAACTATACCTCTACTCTGTGTCCAGTGATGATCTTCTCATGCTTTAAAGCTTCATTGACTGCGCAC
The DNA here is from genome assembly GCA_000966675.3 of Picea glauca. Lineage (NCBI taxonomy): Eukaryota > Viridiplantae > Streptophyta > Pinopsida > Pinales > Pinaceae > Picea > Picea glauca. The sequence goes on from JZKD02S1103049.1 coordinate 7,216, forward strand.
TTCCTCCCAAGGCTGGCCTGCATTCAATGACATACAAACAGAAAGATACAAGAACATAATTCATATATAAATAAGGGTTAGATTTTAGAATCAAAACATAAATCAAATGAAAACATTCGATACACCATGATTTGGGACAGGAAACATACTTCGTTTATTCATAATACAATGATTACTTACAACCAAAGTCGACTACTTCTCCACGAACCTAGTCTAGGATCCTCTTCACCAAGCTCCAAGTGCACCTCCATATGGCTCCTCCTCTCAAACTTCTTCTTTGGAAGTAAATGGGTTCTGATGGAGGAAGAAAGGAAAATTGGGGAATGTTGATATGATTCTCACAAAAGGGATGCAATTACTTGGGGCAAGGAGGGGATGTGAAACGGGCATAGTTTCACTATTATAATGTCTAGATGTGGAATGAGACCCCAACACTTCCTTTAATATGAAAAATGGATGGTTATTTGATTGGGTGAAGGGCTATAGGCAATGGATTAGTTGGGAAACTACCCAATAGCCCGTAATCTAAATGAAATTCCTTGCAACTTTTTATTTTTGCAACTTTTGCAAGTATATGCAGGTTGTAGTGGTGCAACATGCATACATATGTAGGTTGTAGTGGTGTAGAAAGTGTATGTACATGTGTAGTATTGGTGGAAAGTGTGCATATATTCAAAAATTGGGTTTTTTAGAAGAGCATCTCAGTGATGGCTTGGAAAAAATTGCATGTAAGAGGGCAAAAAACTAGGTATGCATGTGTAGAGAAATTTAGGGTTATAACAGACCTACAATAAGGAAAGGTCCTTATTCCTTAGAGGCCCTTAGTCTCTCACAAGGTCTCCTGAATGGAGTATTGAATCCAAGGGTTGGACAACTACCAAAACCAGTCAAAGGCGAGTGGCACTCTTGGAGCACAGAGTGTGTCTTGAAGGGTAGGTCGCGTAATTAAAATTTTAATCAAAGGCGAGTGGCACCCTTGGAGCACAGAGTGCATCTTTAAGGGAACGTCACACAAATAAAATTTGAGACAATAAACCTAGGTGGCTTAGAAAATCTTGAGAAAATTTTTACATCTTGTAAAATCTTTAAAAATTACTGGATTTAGTTTTTTTGTGTGTGTTAATAGAGAATCACTGTACTCTTCTAGATTTTGAATATGATGCTAATGGAGTCTAGATTCTTAATGTTTATAAAACTCATGCATTATCGGTAATATAATGATTTTTATATTGTAAACCTGATATTGTTAGTTTTGTATTGAAGTAAAAATTTGATGTATAGATCACTGGGAGTGATGTTAGTTTCATTATTTTCTTATTAGCTGTTGAGGCTTAGTTCATATGATTCTTCTTGTTATGCTTGCAATTTTTACTATGAAACCCCAACGATATTACCATCTTGTTTCTCTACGATTGCTTACATATTACCCAATAATTTCATTTTTTTTCCAACTCCTTCCATCTTAAGATTTTTGATCTTGTTTTACATCAAATCTCTGCTTTTTTGAGGAGTCAGAGGATTTTCACCTTCATTCACTTACCCAACGAATTTTACATATGATCTCGGCGTTTTCCATGAAAATTTGGCTATGCATTTTTCCTTGATTCCTCTATGCATTTGTCATAGCATAAACTCTACATTTTCCCCTGATTAATCAATGCATTTTTCCTTGATTCCTCTATGCATTTGTCATAGTATAACCTCTTCATTTTTCCTAGATTAATTAATGCGTTTTGCCTTGATTCCTCTATGTGTTTGTCACAGCATAAAATATGATTTTTTCCTTAATTAATCAATGTGTTTTTCCTTGATTCTTCTATGCATTTGTCATACCATAACCTCTACGTTTTTCCTGGATTAATCAATGAATTTTTCCTTGATTCATCTATGTGTTGTCACAGTATAACCTCTACATTTTTCCTGTATTAATCAATGTATTTTTCCTTGATTCATCTATGCATTGTCACATCATAACCTCTGTGTTTTTCCTTGATTAATCGATGTGCTTTTCCTTGTGCACGATTTGCCTAGCAAGTGAAAGATATTGACAATTTTCCCTTGACTTATTATTCAATTTATTTAGCTAATAATACTAGAACTATTGGGTCAATTATGAACCTAAGTATGTGATGCCTTGTGTGATCAAGTTTAACTACATTTAATGCATGTGTATTTACATTCAGGATTTTCATTCCATGAGGCAAAGGTGAGAACCGAGTAGTTTGTGATGGTATTTAGTGCATTCCAATGACTTGTACTTTTGGGAGGGGGTTTATTGATATGTATCATCCTTCTTCAACCAATGTATTTAATGTGTATCATGTTTCTATTCTTGGGTTTATGCATGTTTTGTGGTTTAACGTTGCATTGTTTTAGACGCCTTTACTTTTACCCCTTGCGTCCATTAAAATTGATTGGTATAGGACAAGTTTAGAATTTCTTGATATATTAGTTTAAGGATGCACAAGAATTATTCTTGTCACTTGATGAATCACTCATTGTGTTGATTTATTGTTTATGGTTATCGCCATGTTCTTGTGTAGTACATGAGAATTTGTTTAGCGGTTTCCCAATCATCGTAGATTATACTCTGTTGTTTAAAGAATGAATTTACCAAGTTTCATAGGGTTCGGCCATTAATAATGTGATGTATGATTGGGTATGTGATAAGTTTTCTCTTGCTCCATGGAACAAAACTATGGATTTCTCCTGCACCCTGAACCTAATGTGATTGGAATTATTGTGCAATGAATAAAAGTAATGATTACTCTTACGCATTTAATTTTGTTGACCTATGTTTTTCTAAGAATTTAATTTACTCTTGAAAATTTATACAAGGTTAATTTAGGATTATTTTAGTAATCGATCTACTCTTGTGCCACTAAAAATGTTAATGAATAAATGATGGAGCGATCGATTTCCCTTGCGCCATGGATTATGTTGATGATTAAGTAATTAGATTGCTTGTGCTATGGGCTAATGATGATGCATAAATGATTACGCTTTTAGATTACTCACACGCACTGTAATAATGTTGATGTATGATTTCCTAAGTGATTATATTAATTTTGCGCATTGAATGATGTTGATTTATGTTTAATTCAGTATTTAGATCATGTGCGCACTTGAAAATGATGTTGATTTAATGTTGAATTCAGTAATTGATTAATTGTGCACCTTGAGTAAGATAGTTGCTTTCCTTTGCACCATGAAAATAAAATAAAGTTGATCACATTTGCGTCTTAACTTATGTCATTATATGATTGATTTAGTAATTAAATTCTCTTGTGTCATGAACAATAGTGATGTTGATTGATTGAACTAGTTGGTTTTCAACTTGATCGTGTTTGGGATGTAGAAACCTCCTTGTTCCTCAAAACAATCACCAACCCTGAGACCTTGAGTGGTCAAAATAAATTGGATGAATCCTGGGCTTGAGTGTTGCTTATGTGTCTTGGAGGTCCTAACCTTGGAGGGTAGGTTGGCCAGGTAGTATCTTTATGTTATTTTTATGTGATGAGTTGAGCGAATAAAAGTATCGATGATTCCAGTTGATCATGATGAGTTGATCTTGCATCACCATTTATGATGCTTGTTGATTATGTGTCATTACTAATTATGTTGATGCATTGACTATGTGCCGCTATATTTATGTCAATGCATTGGTTGTGATGTTATTTGATTACGATAATGATTCTCTTGTAATTCTTTTAATTATGATGTCATTTGATTATGCGTTGCTGGAATTATGTGTTGATGTTAATTTCCTAATTCTTAAAAAAAAAAAAATTACCTCTTGTGCTTTTCTTTTCCTAGTCGTAATGAAGGGGTTGTTACATATGGTATCAAAGTGGGTTCAATTCCGTGACTTGGGATCATTACACCTTACACTATATTAAAACACTTGATTAATAATTTATCGCTAATTAAATTGATTTATTTCCCTGTAGGTAATCATGGTCAGAGGACTCCATGGAGGCAGATGACATGGTGCTAGGGGAGGAGGTGCAATGCCTCCAGTAGAATCCATGCCAAAGGGGTATAACCCCCAAGGAGAAGAGAAAGGAATTGGACAATAGCAGATTTTTGTGGGGGATGTGGTTGGGTTGATGAGGTCCTTTTAGAGGATTCCAGAGGCCTTGATTAACTGTCTATATAGATATGAGGCTAGGGCACTTGTACCCCATGAGGGTCCATAGTGCGCCCTAGCCAGTATTGGTAGCGTTCACAAAGAACTAGAGAAGGTCAAGTTTCCTGAGTTCTTAAGTGCTACGGATGGCACAGCCATCGAGACATGGTTGGAGAACATGGAAATGTGCTTCTCACTTCCTGACTACACCTCCAACATGAAATTCTACATGGTCGTCTTTCAGCTGAAGGGGAGCACTCTTATATGATGGAATACACTCCTACCACAACTGAACATGGTCTTCGAAGACGTGTCATGGGAACTGTTCTGGGAATGGTTCCGGGAGAGGAATTCATTGAGAGTTGACTCAATGAGTTCAACACATTGCGACATGGTGGTCATACGGTGCTCGAGTATTAGGCCCAATTCATGGATCTTCTTAGGTATGCTCCACATCTGAACATTGATAAGCTTAAGGTCAACAATTTTTTGTTCGGCCTTAATGTAAACATTTGTGAAAAAGTGAGGATTCTAATTCCTTAGACATTGCACGATGCAGTCCAAAAGGACCTCATAGATGTCGAATAGATGATCAGTGGGGCTCAGGGCAGGACTCCTGTGAGATTGATGGGACATGCAACATCTGGTGCACAACAACATCAAACACCAGCTAGAGATTCATGAGGGTATCGAGACCCGCTAATAGGATCCACGTTATCGATGCCACAATGAACAAATCCTAAGAAGTAGACTCCCTATAGAGGACCACAACACCAACAACAACGTCATTCGGAACAACAACAATTTAGGCCTGTTTACCAGAACACACCAGGGTTATGGGCTGGTAGGACAACCACTTCTACTTAGACGACCAGGAGTACTGGGACAAAGAACGAATGTTGGACATTTGGAGAGCCACATTACCAATGATATTGTCTGATTGAGAGGGCCAGAGTAGCTAGGTCAGTTGGACACACTATAATTGAAGATTTGGGCAAGGCCCGCCGGATTCATGTAGCAATGCATAACCACTAGGTGAAGCACCAGTCTACTATGGTCGAGACTTTAGGTACCATCATTGACCATACCTTTAGTATTTTGATAGATCCCAGTGCTACAAAGAGCTTTATTTTTGGTGTAGCGCTAAAAATAATTAAGGAAAAGGCAGTTGAACAAGACGAGTTTTTCTACATGGAAATGGCTTCGAGTGCCAAGAAAAATATTGGAGGAAAGGTTACAGACTGTAACCTTGGATAGTTTGTAACAAAGGCCAACGTGTACGTCATGATATTAGGATCTTATGATGTTGTGATCAGTACGGACTGGTTGGAATGACATAATGCGATACTCAACTGTAGGATGAAGCGGTTGAGTTTGGATGACGAGGAGGGATAGAGACAGGTGATTTTAGGAAGAAACCAGGGAATTTATTAAGGTTCATTTCTTCCCTACATCTACATAATAGCATGCATAAGGATGCAAGATATATGCAATATTATCGTTGAATAACAAGGGCATGGAAGAAGGATTAGAAAACCTTCAGATAGTGTAAGAGTTTGCGGACGTGTTTCCAGAAGATTTAACAGGTTTGTCACATGAAAGAGAGATGGAATTTACCATCAACTTAAAATTGGGAGCTGAATTGATAGCAAGAATGCCTTATCAGATGTCGAAGCCTGAGTTACAGGAGTTGAAAATGAAAATGAAA
>JZKD02S1103060.1:0-13052 GCA_000966675.3 Picea glauca
GTCAAACATACATGACATATACATGTCCCCAATACCCACATATGTTTCAACTACAAGGTAACTTTTCACTATCTTCAACATATAATAATATTTGAAATATTATAAATGGACATTGTTTTTGGGCCAATCTAGAAGAACAAATTGAAGTAAATATATCACCCTTCATATTGATTCTAAAGTTATGAGTGACTGCTCATTGGAAGTGCCTCTCAGTCTAGTTTCTACCAAAAATACAAAACCTTGATCCAACTCTCTAGTGGGAAGTTATGCCCCCTGCAACATATTTTTTTTCTACCCTATAGATTCAAAACTGGCTCCAATACCATATGCAACATAACTTGCTTTATCTCTTGATATTGCTGCCAAAACTTGGTTATTTTTACTTCTCACTTGTCAGATTGTGGATGGTTGATTCTTACGAGTATAATGTTCCCAAACATACATTCACATTTAATAATTTGAGAGGACTCTTTGTCCTTGATGATATGACGAATGAATGATGCAATTGCTATGGTCTCATGGTCCCTTGTCATTGTGAATGTGGGATGCATATTTAGCACTTTTATAACATCTCATGGTTTTATGGTTTATTGATCAAGATCTACCTTTCAATTTCCAAGAACAATTCTGTCATATGAATGAGAACATTGGTCTAAGTTAAACACATTTGAAGCTTGTTCAATATTCATTATTTGATCTACCTATTCATACATTTAAGCTCGTTTTGTATCTTGTTTCTTATTTTCGAGTTAGGTTTTTTTTTGGGTTTTTGGTTGTGAAAGGATCCCAGAGAGAAAGAAGGAACTATCACTAGTGGAACTATGACCTCTCGAACTTTGGCTTGTGGAACTATGGCATCTGGAACTATGACCTATGAAACTATGACTTGTGGAACTTTGACCCCAAGAACTATGACGTGGAACTATGGCCTATGAAACTATGACCCCGGGAACTATGACCTATGCAACTATGAACTGTGGAACTATGATCCCAGGAACTATGACCAGTGAAACTATCACTTGTGGAACTATGCCCTATGGAACTATGACCTCTAGAACAAATGACCCATGGAACAATTACCTATGGAACAATGACCCCATGAACTATGACATATGGAACTATGACCCCAAGAACTATGACCCGTGGAACTATGACTAGGGGAACTAATCCAAGGAACTATGACCTCTAGTAGTTTGACTTGTGGAACTATGAACTATGGAAATATGACCCCGGGAACTATGCCCCAAGGAAATTTGACCCCAAGAACTTTGACCTATGGAAATATGAAATTAGGAACAATGATATGTGGAACTATGACCCCAATAACTTTGACCTATGGTACTATGACCCCATGAACTATGATCGATGGAACTATGACCTTGGGAGCTATAATCTCAAGAACTATGACCTATGGAAATATGAGCTGTGGAACTATGACTTATGGAACTATGACCTCTAGGGTCATTCCACAAGTCATAATTCCAAAGGTCAAAGTTCTAGAGGTCATAGTTCTAGATCTCATAGTTCATAGGGTCATAGTTCTAGATGTCAAAGTTCCAGAGGTCATAGTTCCAAAGGTCAAAGCTCCAAAGGTCATAGTTCCACAGATCATTGTTCCTGGGGTCATATTTCTAGAGGTCATAGTTCCACATGTCAAACTTCCTAGGGTTAGAGTTCCTTAGGGTTTAGTTCCACAAGTCATAGTTCCACAAGTCAAAGTTATAGAGGTCATAGTTCCTGGGGATAGTTCCCCTAGTCACAGTTCCACGGGTCATAGTTCTTGGGGTCATATTTCCACATGTCATAGTTCTTGGGGTCATAGTTCTTGGGGTCATAGTTCCAGAGGACATTGTTCCAGAGGTCATTGTTCCAGAGATAATTGTTCCAAAGGTCATAATTCCACAAGTCATTGTTCCATAGGTCATAGTTCCATAGGGAATATTTCCAAAGGTCATATTTCTACAGGTCATATTTCCACAGGTCATTGTTCGATCATTCCATGGGTCATAGTTCCAGAGGACATAGTTCTATAGGTCATAGTTCATAGGATCATATTTTGAGAGGTCATAGTTCATAGGGTCATAGTTCCAGAGTAGTACTAAAAAAAATTCTCTTTCGGTATCAGTTGTGCATATAGGCTTTCCAATGGTGCCCATTGATTTAAAACATCAAATGGCAACAATTGTTGAAGCCATTGAACAAGAGAAAGAAAACTTCAGATTTATGTAGTCGTTTGATTATAGTATGATTATTTTTGGACTCTATAGGCCATTTAGAACCTCAATATTATTTTTTTTTCACTTAGAACTTTAATTTATACATCTCATAACTTATATCTTGATGTAACTTATATACAATGATGATGCACTGTGATGAGACGAATGAGGGTGCATATGAGGCCACACTATTACCATTATCATCATTAATCTTCGAGTATTCCTGATGTAGTAATGAACTTAGGAAGCTGCCTCACACTCCCTCTGAAGGGTTTGAATATTATCTGACACATTGTGGGAGCCTACCTGAGTTTCTATATATTTTCACTTAAATATCCAAATCTAATTAATGCTTATTGACTATGGATTTCCATATTTTGCATCCTTAACAAATCCCATATTTTGAACTAATTCCGTGAAATCTCCAAAGCTTGATTTTCAAAATATTGAAAGTGAACAAGATCATTGATATTGAAAACATAAACTAGAGGAAGCACAAAATATTAATTCAGTAATCACCAAGATAAAATCCAATTGTATCTATACCACCCTGCCACTGAACTTGCATAGAAACAATAGGCTTCTTGTGTTATAAATCCTTTTTCATTAAAAAAGTGAGACATGAGAGAAAAATCCATTCATTCCTTCTTTATCACTTTCATTAAGGCGTGAAGTATTTTACAAATGGAAGATGATATACTTTCACATTAATCAATGTAACAACCAAGAAGTCAACTTTATCTTAATGAAAGTCAAGATAGAGAATTCAATTCTGAATAGTTGTTTCGGTAATCTGTATAGCTTGGTAGCAATAAATGGTTAGAACACGTTTTCCAACACATTATTTGTAACATTGGTTAGAAACAAACAAGTATTTTTTCCCTCCTTACACCTCATCAATCAGAAGGAAGTGTCTTAAAAATGTTGCATGGTCCATTGTCAAAGCTTTCATTGGACTCCAAATTTAATGATTTCATTGGGACTAAAATTTAAGCTATCTTGTTCCATAAAATTAAACTTTCTAAATGTCCTCTCAAATCTGCATTGGCAACAACAACTCAAAACACTTTGAACCACCTATGTAACTGGACAGAAATAACCTGTGGGTTAACTCCTTGACAAAGTTCTTTTAAGTAGTTTGAAAAAATTGCAATATTTCCATCGGATTCTATCATGTATGAGGATATGAGATTGGCATTTAATTAAGAGCACCATACAATCAATAAAACCAATAAATCTACTCCAAACATATTACCAAGTATTGAGCATTCCTATGCATAGGTGTACACATGTCCTAGGGTCACAAGAATATATAACGAAGAATAAAAAACCTATCTACTATCAACAAAAATGTCCCCAAATACTAAATTGCCATGGTTCACAATTTAAACACAACAAATGAATAATAATCTTATGGAAAGGAAACACATAGAAAGAACATGATTTAAAGAAATGAAAAGAAGAATCTCCTTTATTTCTGCAAAATGACCTCTTTTCTATTAGAAATATTCAATTACATCTCAGATCTAAAAGTCCCCTTCACTCATCCTTTCATTGTTCTTTTATAGATACAAAATATGCAACCAAATTGGTTATGATTCCCTAATTCTAGATGAGAATTACAAAAACAAAATATTAAAATCCTAAAATCTTAGGGACAGATAAGGAATCACTAATTTTTCTCCAAGTTGTTAGCCACATCATTGAAGCTGCACAAATCGTTCCCATTCTTGATTTGAAGGATACTTGCATGAATTCATTCTCCTATAATCTTTTTCTAGCTCAGTACAAGCTTCATACATTGGAGAATTTTGAAATAAATTTCTTAAATTCCATAATAGAAATAAATCTCCATCCAGAAGGTCAACAATTGTTTGACCTTTTAGTGCCCCAGTTGCTCCTTTGAATTTACTTTAATTTTCCCTTGTTGAGATCAAAAGTGGTTGATATTATGCTAGGGAAAGGAAATTACCCTTTTTACCATGGTATTCAGGAAGACCCATTTCAACCATCTTTTTGTAATGATATTTATACCATTGTACATTCTTCTAAACTTGAACAAGTTTATGTTGAACCTGCTAAAGCAAGTTCCTTTTAGTAAGAAATTTTTCAAAATCCATTATTATACATGTTCTATCTTTAAATCCAATGTCACTTAATTCGTCTTTTGTCATGGTGTTAATATTTTTGATGATCTTATTGGCATCCTAAGGTTTATTTCCCAATTCCTTTTCGGCCTTTGTAATATCAATTTCAACATTCTTGGCCAAATTGGCCTCTTCCTCCATAATAATAAAACATTTCCACATCTTATTGACATGTTTAATAATTTTATCCCAAAGTATATAGCATGCTCCCATTAACTAAGATTTTCTAGACAACTTATTCTTTAATGTATCATATTCCTCCTATAACTTTTCTTTTGATCATTCAACTTCTTAACTTGTATTTCTTTTTCCCTAACATTTTCTCTTAAAAGATTAATCTCAATTTCATAAGTTGAAACTTTTTTCTTTAGTTGTTCTACCTCAATTTGTTTGGCATTTAAATTAGTTAAAGATTTGACTAAATCTTTTGAGATACCTACTAATTTTCCACTTGAAGATGATGAGGGAATTCCCTGTCTGAGTACTTGAACCTGTTGTTGCAAAGAACTGTTTTGTTCTTTCAAACTTGCAGTAACTTCAATCAATCTTTCTTTCTCCTTTTGGATGGCCAAAATTTATGGGGTTTGTACATGATCCACATATGGCATCTTTAATTTCTTCTTTAAAATGGATATTTCATTATCTTTGTCATTTAGAATCCTCTGAATAAGTTCTTCATTTGTAGCATCATCTCTCATTTTAACTAACCTTCTCTCTAAATATTCTACATTTAATTGTTTCACTCTTGAGCTTGTATGTTCTTTCTTAAGATGACTATTCATTCTCTGCAATCTTTGTAGGCTAAGAGAAGTCTTCATAATATCCCCTGTGATCATATTCCCAATCTGATTATGCAAACCCATTTTGTCTGGTAAGGGAATATCATCAAGATTTAGAGAGAAATTGGTTGCTTTATAGTTGTCTTGTCCATGAATGCTTGGACCAAATGATTCCAGTATTTCCAAATTCAACTTTCCATTTTNGTCAAACATACATGACATATACATGTCCCCAATACCCACATATGTTTCAACTACAAGGTAACTTTTCACTATCTTCAACATATAATAATATTTGAAATATTATAAATGGACATTGTTTTTGGGCCAATCTAGAAGAACAAATTGAAGTAAATATATCACCCTTCATATTGATTCTAAAGTTATGAGTGACTGCTCATTGGAAGTGCCTCTCAGTCTAGTTTCTACCAAAAATACAAAACCTTGATCCAACTCTCTAGTGGGAAGTTATGCCCCCTGCAACATATTTTTTTTCTACCCTATAGATTCAAAACTGGCTCCAATACCATATGCAACATAACTTGCTTTATCTCTTGATATTGCTGCCAAAACTTGGTTATTTTTACTTCTCACTTGTCAGATTGTGGATGGTTGATTCTTACGAGTATAATGTTCCCAAACATACATTCACATTTAATAATTTGAGAGGACTCTTTGTCCTTGATGATATGACGAATGAATGATGCAATTGCTATGGTCTCATGGTCCCTTGTCATTGTGAATGTGGGATGCATATTTAGCACTTTTATAACATCTCATGGTTTTATGGTTTATTGATCAAGATCTACCTTTCAATTTCCAAGAACAATTCTGTCATATGAATGAGAACATTGGTCTAAGTTAAACACATTTGAAGCTTGTTCAATATTCATTATTTGATCTACCTATTCATACATTTAAGCTCGTTTTGTATCTTGTTTCTTATTTTCGAGTTAGGTTTTTTTTTGGGTTTTTGGTTGTGAAAGGATCCCAGAGAGAAAGAAGGAACTATCACTAGTGGAACTATGACCTCTCGAACTTTGGCTTGTGGAACTATGGCATCTGGAACTATGACCTATGAAACTATGACTTGTGGAACTTTGACCCCAAGAACTATGACGTGGAACTATGGCCTATGAAACTATGACCCCGGGAACTATGACCTATGCAACTATGAACTGTGGAACTATGATCCCAGGAACTATGACCAGTGAAACTATCACTTGTGGAACTATGCCCTATGGAACTATGACCTCTAGAACAAATGACCCATGGAACAATTACCTATGGAACAATGACCCCATGAACTATGACATATGGAACTATGACCCCAAGAACTATGACCCGTGGAACTATGACTAGGGGAACTAATCCAAGGAACTATGACCTCTAGTAGTTTGACTTGTGGAACTATGAACTATGGAAATATGACCCCGGGAACTATGCCCCAAGGAAATTTGACCCCAAGAACTTTGACCTATGGAAATATGAAATTAGGAACAATGATATGTGGAACTATGACCCCAATAACTTTGACCTATGGTACTATGACCCCATGAACTATGACCGATGGAACTATGACCTTGGGAACTATAATCTCAAGAACTATGACCTATGGAAATATGACCTGTGGAACTATGACTTATGGAACTATGACCTCAAGGGTCATTCCACAAGTCATAATTCCAAAGGTCAAAGTTCTAGAGCTCATAGTTCTAGAGCTCATAGTTCATAGGGTCATAGTTCTAGATGTCAAAGTTCCAGAGGTCATAGTTCCAAAGGTCAAAGCTCCAAAGGTCATAGTTCCACAAGTCATAGTTCCACAAGTCATAGTTCCACAAGTCATAGTTCCACAAGTCATAGTTCCACAAGTCAAAGTTATAGAGGTCATAGTTCCTGGGGATAGTTCCCCTAGTCACAGTTCCACGGGTCATAGTTCTTGGGGTCATATTTCCACATGTCATAGTTCTTGGGGTCATAGTTCTTGGGGTCATAGTTCCAGAGGACATTGTTCCAGAGGTCATTGTTCCAGAGATAATTGTTCCAAAGGTCATAATTCCACAAGTCATTGTTCCATAGGTCATAGTTCCATAGGGAATATTTCCAAAGGTCATATTTCTACAGGTCATATTTCCACAGGTCATTGTTCGATCATTCCATGGGTCATAGTTCCAGAGGACATAGTTCTATAGGTCATAGTTCATAGGATCATATTTTGAGAGGTCATAGTTCATAGGGTCATAGTTCCAGAGTAGTACTAAAAAAAATTCTCTTTCGGTATCAGTTGTGCATATAGGCTTTCCAATGGTGCCCATTGATTTAAAACATCAAATGGCAACAATTGTTGAAGCCATTGAACAAGAGAAAGAAAACTTCAGATTTATGTAGTCGTTTGATTATAGTATGATTATTTTTGGACTCTATAGGCCATTTAGAACCTCAATATTATTTTTTTTTCACTTAGAACTTTAATTTATACATCTCATAACTTATATCTTGATGTAACTTATATACAATGATGATGCACTGTGATGAGACGAATGAGGGTGCATATGAGGCCACACTATTACCATTATCATCATTAATCTTCGAGTATTCCTGATGTAGTAATGAACTTAGGAAGCTGCCTCACACTCCCTCTGAAGGGTTTGAATATTATCTGACACATTGTGGGAGCCTACCTGAGTTTCTATATATTTTCACTTAAATATCCAAATCTAATTAATGCTTATTGACTATGGATTTCCATATTTTGCATCCTTAACAAATCCCATATTTTGAACTAATTCCGTGAAATCTCCAAAGCTTGATTTTCAAAATATTGAAAGTGAACAAGATCATTGATATTGAAAACATAAACTAGAGGAAGCACAAAATATTAATTCAGTAATCACCAAGATAAAATCCAATTGTATCTATACCACCCTGCCACTGAACTTGCATAGAAACAATAGGCTTCTTGTGTTATAAATCCTTTTTCATTAAAAAAGTGAGACATGAGAGAAAAATCCATTCATTCCTTCTTTATCACTTTCATTAAGGCGTGAAGTATTTTACAAATGGAAGATGATATACTTTCACATTAATCAATGTAACAACCAAGAAGTCAACTTTATCTTAATGAAAGTCAAGATAGAGAATTCAATTCTGAATAGTTGTTTCGGTAATCTGTATAGCTTGGTAGCAATAAATGGTTAGAACACGTTTTCCAACACATTATTTGTAACATTGGTTAGAAACAAACAAGTATTTTTTCCCTCCTTACACCTCATCAATCAGAAGGAAGTGTCTTAAAAATGTTGCATGGTCCATTGTCAAAGCTTTCATTGGACTCCAAATTTAATGATTTCATTGGGACTAAAATTTAAGCTATCTTGTTCCATAAAATTAAACTTTCTAAATGTCCTCTCAAATCTGCATTGGCAACAACAACTCAAAACACTTTGAACCACCTATGTAACTGGACAGAAATAACCTGTGGGTTAACTCCTTGACAAAGTTCTTTTAAGTAGTTTGAAAAAATTGCAATATTTCCATCGGATTCTATCATGTATGAGGATATGAGATTGGCATTTAATTAAGAGCACCATACAATCAATAAAACCAATAAATCTACTCCAAACATATTACCAAGTATTGAGCATTCCTATGCATAGGTGTACACATGTCCTAGGGTCACAAGAATATATAACGAAGAATAAAAAACCTATCTACTATCAACAAAAATGTCCCCAAATACTAAATTGCCATGGTTCACAATTTAAACACAACAAATGAATAATAATCTTATGGAAAGGAAACACATAGAAAGAACATGATTTAAAGAAATGAAAAGAAGAATCTCCTTTATTTCTGCAAAATGACCTCTTTTCTATTAGAAATATTCAATTACATCTCAGATCTAAAAGTCCCCTTCACTCATCCTTTCATTGTTCTTTTATAGATACAAAATATGCAACCAAATTGGTTATGATTCCCTAATTCTAGATGAGAATTACAAAAACAAAATATTAAAATCCTAAAATCTTAGGGACAGATAAGGAATCACTAATTTTTCTCCAAGTTGTTAGCCACATCATTGAAGCTGCACAAATCGTTCCCATTCTTGATTTGAAGGATACTTGCATGAATTCATTCTCCTATAATCTTTTTCTAGCTCAGTACAAGCTTCATACATTGGAGAATTTTGAAATAAATTTCTTAAATTCCATAATAGAAATAAATCTCCATCCAGAAGGTCAACAATTGTTTGACCTTTTAGTGCCCCAGTTGCTCCTTTGAATTTACTTTAATTTTCCCTTGTTGAGATCAAAAGTGGTTGATATTATGCTAGGGAAAGGAAATTACCCTTTTTACCATGGTATTCAGGAAGACCCATTTCAACCATCTTTTTGTAATGATATTTATACCATTGTACATTCTTCTAAACTTGAACAAGTTTATGTTGAACCTGCTAAAGCAAGTTCCTTTTAGTAAGAAATTTTTCAAAATCCATTATTATACATGTTCTATCTTTAAATCCAATGTCACTTAATTCGTCTTTTGTCATGGTGTTAATATTTTTGATGATCTTATTGGCATCCTAAGGTTTATTTCCCAATTCCTTTTCGGCCTTTGTAATATCAATTTCAACATTCTTGGCCAAATTGGCCTCTTCCTCCATAATAATAAAACATTTCCACATCTTATTGACATGTTTAATAATTTTATCCCAAAGTATATAGCATGCTCCCATTAACTAAGATTTTCTAGACAACTTATTCTTTAATGTATCATATTCCTCCTATAACTTTTCTTTTGATCATTCAACTTCTTAACTTGTATTTCTTTTTCCCTAACATTTTCTCTTAAAAGATTAATCTCAATTTCATAAGTTGAAACTTTTTTCTTTAGTTGTTCTACCTCAATTTGTTTGGCATTTAAATTAGTTAAAGATTTGACTAAATCTTTTGAGATACCTACTAATTTTCCACTTGAAGATGATGAGGGAATTCCCTGTCTGAGTACTTGAACCTGTTGTTGCAAAGAACTGTTTTGTTCTTTCAAACTTGCAGTAACTTCAATCAATCTTTCTTTCTCCTTTTGGATGGCCAAAATTTATGGGGTTTGTACATGATCCACATATGGCATCTTTAATTTCTTCTTTAAAATGGATATTTCATTATCTTTGTCATTTAGAATCCTCTGAATAAGTTCTTCATTTGTAGCATCATCTCTCATTTTAACTAACCTTCTCTCTAAATATTCTACATTTAATTGTTTCACTCTTGAGCTTGTATGTTCTTTCTTAAGATGACTATTCATTCTCTGCAATCTTTGTAGGCTAAGAGAAGTCTTCATAATATCCCCTGTGATCATATTCCCAATCTGATTATGCAAACCCATTTTGTCTGGTAAGGGAATATCATCAAGATTTAGAGAGAAATTGGTTGCTTTATAGTTGTCTTGTCCATGAATGCTTGGACCAAATGATTCCAGTATTTCCAAATTCAACTTTCCATTTTTAAAATCTATTCCAAATAAAAATCTTGCTTCTGGATGATCCAGTTTCAATTTTCACTCCAAATTTCTTTAACCTGTTCATTCTTGTTTCTTATATCATCAAATTTGTAAAATAAAATCTGTGGTTTAACTTTTGTTGTCCTGTCCCTTGGTGGCTTCATAAATATTTATGGAAGAGTATCTATTGAATAAACAACTTCTTTCTGAATCTTTGCCACAGTTCTTGTTTCAAGTTGAGCTTCTTTTTCTAGGTCATCCTCTACATTGATTACTTCAACTTTGGATTTTTTTTCGTATTTCCCTTCCTATGTTTCCAGTTCATGCAGTTCTAGATTGAAGTTCCTCTTCAATGTATTTTCTTGTGGTAGATGTGTGGAAATATCTACTTCTTGCATTGATGGAATTTGAGCCTGTTTTTGTATCTGTCTTTGAAGAATATTCTATACCTCCTCCCAAGTATTCAGATTTCTTCTCTGCTCTAAATCAAGTTTACCTTGATGCTAAAATGGTGCAATATCCAGCTCCACCCCTATGTTGTTAATGACCCCTAAAAGATCATATTTCCAAATTTCTCCTTGTTCAAATCCTAATTCTTTCAACATTGTTTCCACCAGCTGTAAAGATGACATGATACACACAATGAAAGGCCCAACCTACTTTTTGGGTTTAAATTTTTTTTTCTTTTTCCTTGGAGTGAAA
Organism: Picea glauca; assembly: GCA_000966675.3. Lineage (NCBI taxonomy): Eukaryota > Viridiplantae > Streptophyta > Pinopsida > Pinales > Pinaceae > Picea > Picea glauca. The sequence goes on from JZKD02S1103060.1 coordinate 11,344, forward strand.
TGAGCCTCATCCACATTAATACTTTTCCTTATAAATTCTAAAGAAAATATCCTCATAGTTAAGAAACTTGGAAGTTTGAAAGGTTTAACTTTTGAATCATATAATATTATTTTTGTATAATATTTAAACAAAAAACAATCTTCTAATTTAGTCTCATAAGATTCATGTAACAACTTTTTAATCTCAGGGAAAATTCTAGGTGGACCCTATGCATGAAAAAGTGCATAGACTTTAGACATAAATGAATTTATATAAAGAGAAAAACCTTAATTTTGAGGCTTACTTCTGATTATAAGAGTCCAATTAATAACTTAAGCAAGGTCTTCAACTTCATTTTTAGTTTCCAGTTATAATCTATGGAAGTATTTTTGTCTTTGAAACATGAGCAAGTAAACTAGTTATGATTGGAAATGGAACGCTCTGTTTAAAGGGAGATTCTTGAGTTGTTCATCAATGAATTCATATATAAACTATGCAACATAGAAATTGACCACTACTTAGATAGAAGGGAAAATTTCTCTGAGAAACCCTAAAATAATATTATCCACAATTTCATCAGAATCATAACCTAGAACAAAGCAAATCATACATATCACTTCATGTACATTTGAGGTAAACATACTGGTTTGATAAATTTCTTGATCATGAAAGGTTGCAATATCATCTTTCATTAGAGATCGAACAAAGGACTATTGCTCCTGGACATTTAATTGTGTAAAATTTAAGGCTAGGGTTTCTTCATTAATAGGCTGACCATTGTTGAATTCGGAAACCCTAAGCAATCTAAGAAATATATTGGGACCTAACATTAAATAACTTAGTCCCATTTTTAGTTACAAAACTTCCAGAAGACGCTACATATCTCTGTGCACACCAATGTATGAATTCAAGAAAATTATAAACTTGTGGGACGATATAACGAGCTAGGGTTGAACTCTAGGAGTTTAAAAAAGTCATTTAGTTTTACAAATCTAGCCTGGGCCAATTTATGTAGCTAGAACGGATCGAATGAGACTTTAGAATCGAAAATTTTAGAGTCTATGTCATCTAAACTTATTTCTACGTAGGGTAGGATTGTAGACTATTTTATTTTTTTAATCCTTGACATTTTAAAATCAGGAAAAGGACAAGTTATCTTAGCACTTACCTATGGGTTCCCTTACCCATGACTTTGGTGGAAAGAGAATCTGTAATAGTGTTGGTGTTTTAGATGGAAAGTGTTTCATGTTCCCCTAACAACGACAGTCGCGAAAACCCGTGACGAAATGCAAATAAAGGGATAACTTTTTCTTTTAATAATAGGTGAATTAAAACATTCAAAGAATTTATACAACATTTTATTTAATTAGCAAAACTGGTAGTTTCCAACAATGAGTTTTCTTTACACAATGCGCAATTGAAAGGTGGTTTTCATAATGGTATCTTAAAATGCGCTATTGTCTTTCCATCTGACGCATGGCATGAGTGGTTTTTGTTGGATGACATCACGCGCACAATGGTCTCTTGTTTAAAGGTTGTGCAACGTTGTTGTGCACAGACCGTTGATTTCACCATTTCTTTTTTATCAACGCTTTGTATTGCACGTGCCTTGCCACACAATAGTACAACCTCCTATTAGTTTTAACTTTATAAAACTTATATTAAAATGCCTATAATATAAATTACAACTATATTAAACTATGTCATATTAAAACTAAACTATGTAACAT
>JZKD02S1103082.1:0-13052 GCA_000966675.3 Picea glauca
GCATAAATATTCTCATATTCTTTCAACATCCTTGATTGATAGCATACCACATGCCCATTTTGTATAAGGACTCCACCAAACCCTTCCTTGCATGCATTAATGCACACAATGAAATCCCATTCCACATCATCAATCTTCAATATTGGTGCATTTTTTTGTAAATTATTCAAATGATGAATGATTTACTCACATTCTCAAGTCCATTTGAATTTCATGCCCTTTTTTTGAAAATAAATGATTGGTTTTGCAATCTTTGAAAAGTCTTTAATAAATATTCTATAATAACCTACAAGTCCCATGAATGATCTGAATTATGTAACATTATTTGGTGTTGGTCATCCTTTAATTTCTTTTATCTTCTCAAAACCAACTAATATCCCTTCATCTAAAATAATGTGGCCCAAATAATGAATCTACCAATGATAGAATGACCAATTTCTCAGCTTGGTATAGAACTCTTGCTCCCTCAATACTTGTAGCACCATCCTTAAGTGTTTCTCATGCTCCTCCTCTTTATTTGAGAATATGAGTATATTTTCCAACAAAAAAATAGAAACTTGTCCACATGCTCTCTAAACACTCCATTCATTAGATACATGAAGACAACTGGTGCATTTGACAACCCAAATAGAAAAACTACAATCTCATAATCTCCATATCTTGTCATGAATGTTGTCTCGGTGATATTTTCCTCTTTTATTCTTACTTGATGATATTGTAACCTCAAATCAATCTTAGAAAATATCCTTTCAACTTTAAAACCGATTAAATAGATCACAATCCTTGGAAAAGGATATTCTCTTTTTTATGGTAACCTTATTCAATTGTTTGAAATCAATGGACAATCTTAGGGTTCCAACCTTCTTCTTCACAAAGAGAATTTGGGAACCCCAAGGTGACACACTTGGGTGTAGGTACCCCTTCTTAAAAATGTATTCAAAATGCATCTGCAACTCCTTTAGCTCTGGTGTGCTCATCCTATAAGGAGTCTTGGACATAGGGGAAACTCTAAGAACCAAATCAATGGAGAAATCAATATCTCTCTTTGGTGGAAACCCTGGTATCTACCCAAATACATTTTAATAATATTTCAATACTATATGGTCTTCAATACTTGGATTTAATCTTTTTATATCTCTTCCATATGGGCTTCTTAAATCTAACATCATTTTTCAAAACTCTTCTTCAACTACATGACTGAAATTTATCTAAGTGATACTAGCCTTGGAATACCCTAAACTGTTCTCAAGATCCCTTTATCATCAATACAAGTGAGTTCCTTATTGAAGAAACCTAGGATAGTATGATTATTTTCCAACCAACCCATGCAAATTGGGAAATCATATGTGTTAGCGTTAGAAGTCACTCATGGATTTCTTGCAGGAGCAGAGCCCAACGCCCATCAGTTTATGTCACAATTTGTTTATAAAGGGTGATCGAATGGAGATAATGGCTCTAGGAGGTATCACTCTAACTCAGGGACTGAGTCTAGTACATAAAGGACAGAGGAGGTCTGGAATCCTAACTTCAGCTAGTGGGTTGATTTAAATATGAAAAGGTGGAAGACTTAAAAGAAAGTGAACAAACAGCCCTAGACAACAGGCTCGCAGCGATCTGTAGGGGAAAAACTCTGATAGCAGAATCCTCCTGGCTTAGGGCTTCAAGAAACTGAAAGAAGACTTGACTGGATCCTCCAATTCCAATTCCTTCAGTGTTAAGGAAGTTACAGGGACTGATTAGAGGCTTCGTAACTATTACAATGATCCATTACAACATCATCCTATAATAGCTACAGCTCGACTGGATCCTCCAATTCTGAGCTGCTCTAACATAGTATAAACAAAGACATGAGAGGAACCGGCATTCATAAGGCAAGAAGTCTCCAAAGTTCATATATATCTAGAACAACAATGCTTTATTAAAACTTTACAACCCCGGGAGCTCTGCTCAACCATCGACCCTTTACCAAATGGCAGAAATGCCTACATATACTTGGAACAAAACACTAGAAGCTAAATCGAGACATCGCATTGAAGACATTACGTCTTCACATTTACTGCGTATGTAGTCTCTGGACGTTCGTGAAATTTAGTCAGATGCAATCACGTCCTAAAGGACCTGGGACTAAATTGACAGGCTTGCATTCATTCCTTGGCTTTCCATTTATGGTGGAAACGATGTCCAACCACCATCAACTGCTGTAATAACTGCTTCATCGGGATCGAGAAAAGTCCAGGTGGATTCTGCTCCTTATGGACATGGAGGCACTCCAGATGACCGGAGATATTGATATGAGGAGGAGAACGGATGGTAACCAAGCAGTGGTAATTAGACACACTTGATGCAGCTACGGGATGAAAGGGGGCCAAGCNTTCCAACAAAAAAATAGAAACTTGTCCACATGCTCTCTAAACACTCCATTCATTAGATACATGAAGACAACTGGTGCATTTGACAACCCAAATAGAAAAACTACAATCTCATAATCTCCATATCTTGTCATGAATGTTGTCTCGGTGATATTTTCCTCTTTTATTCTTACTTGATGATATTGTAACCTCAAATCAATCTTAGAAAATATCCTTTCAACTTTAAAACCGATTAAATAGATCACAATCCTTGGAAAAGGATATTCTCTTTTTTATGGTAACCTTATTCAATTGTTTGAAATCAATGGACAATCTTAGGGTTCCAACCTTCTTCTTCACAAAGAGAATTTGGGAACCCCAAGGTGACACACTTGGGTGTAGGTACCCCTTCTTAAAAATGTATTCAAAATGCATCTGCAACTCCTTTAGCTCTGGTGTGCTCATCCTATAAGGAGTCTTGGACATAGGGGAAACTCTAAGAACCAAATCAATGGAGAAATCAATATCTCTCTTTGGTGGAAACCCTGGTATCTACCCAAATACATTTTAATAATATTTCAATACTATATGGTCTTCAATACTTGGATTTAATCTTTTTATATCTCTTCCATATGGGCTTCTTAAATCTAACATCATTTTTCAAAACTCTTCTTCAACTACATGACTGAAATTTATCTAAGTGATACTAGCCTTGGAATACCCTAAACTGTTCTCAAGATCCCTTTATCATCAATACAAGTGAGTTCCTTATTGAAGAAACCTAGGATAGTATGATTATTTTCCAACCAACCCATACAAATTGGGAAATCATATGTGTTAGCGTTAGAAGTCACTCCTAGATTGCTTGCAGGAGCAGAGGCCAACGCCCATCAGTTTATGTCACGATTTGTTTATAAAGGGTGATCGAATGGAGATAATGGCTCTAGGAGGTATCACTCTAACTCAGGGACTGAGTCTAGTACATAAAGGACGGAGGAGGTCTGGAATCCTAACTTCAGCTAGTGGGTTGATTTAAATATGAAAAGGTGGAAGACTTAAAAGAATGTGAACAAACAGCCCTAGACAACAGGCTCGCAGCGATCTGTAGGGGAAAAAATTTGATAGCAGAATCCTCCTGGCTCAGGGCTTCAAGAAACTGAAAGAAGACTTGACTGGATCCTCCAATTCCAATTCCTTCAGTGTTAAGGAAGTTACAGGGACTGATTAGAGGCTCCGTAACTATTACAATGATCCATTACAACATCATCCTATAATAGCTACAGCTCGACTGGATCCTCCAATTCTGAGCTGCTCTAACATAGTATAAACAAAGACATGAGAGGAACTGGCATTCATAAGGCAAGAAGTCTCCAAAGTTCATATATATCCAGAACAACAATGCTTTATTAAAACTTTACAACCCCGGGAGCTCTGCTCAACCAGCGACCCTTTACCAAATGGCAGAAATGCCTACATATACTTGGAACAAAACACTAGAAGCTAAATCGAGACATCGCATTGAAGAGATTACGTCTTCACATTTACTGTGTATGTAGTCTCTGGACGTTCGTGAACTTTAGTCAGATGCAATCGCGTCTTAAAGGACCTGGTACTAAATTGACAGGCTTGCATTCATTCCTTGGCTTTCCATTTATGGTGGAAATGATGTCCAACCACCATCAACTGCTGTAATAACTACTTCATCGGGATCGAGAAAAGTCCAGGTGGATTCTGCTCCTTATGGGCATGGAGGCACTCTGGATGACCAGAGATATTGATATGAGGAGGAGAATGGACGGTAACCAAGCAGCGGTAATTAGACACACTTGATGCAGCTACGGGATGAAAGGGGGCCAAACGAAAGGATGACAGAGGGAAAGCGATAGAGAAACATATGTGGCAAAATTCATGAATTTTGGGGTGTAAGAGCAGGGTGGAAGAGACACAGGGACCGGGAAGAAATCATGAGTTGGCGCGACACGGGAAAAGAACATGGTGGGAAGGAGGTATGATGAATGTTTCGGGATCTCAGGAATTCAGGATTCGCGATTTTGGAGTGCATGAGTTTCTTGCATCCGGGATCCCCGATATCCCGATGTACAATGAGCTCCACTTCCTAGGAGCTAGCCCTTAACGGCTAAAACATGATCCATATAGCCTATCCCCTTGTGACCATAGCCAAACCCCCCATCAGAGTTTTGGCATTTGCAATGTTGACGAGGGCACATCCTTCAGACTCGTGATATCCTGCCACCTGTATTCCACTATATTCCTCAGCTCTGTCAGGAAATCGCGTATTAGCATATCGCGATTCTTGTTTCCGTGTGCACGGGACTTTCAATTCTCCGATCCCTGACTCTGCGGGATCTCTTGCCATGTGTCCCTGTTGAAGGATGGCTCTGATCCTCTCAGCACCTCTGTGGGCCCGAATTCCCGGATGCTATCGGCACTTCGCGTCTCGCGAAATAACGGAGCTGCCCTTTGTGTATTGAAGTCGCGAAGGGTGAAACGTCGAGATGGCCATCCCTTGCGACATGTGCCCCTGGATCGAACAACCTATAATCAGCCTCCAAATAGAAGGGACTCCTTTACTGCTAAATGTCGAACGAATTGACAACTCTGAGATCCTAATAACCGTTGATCTGCTTCGTGGACGGATCTCGGCTGCCAATATCAAAACTTTGCCCATTCGCTTGATCCGCTTCTTGGAAAAACAAAAATTCTTCTGAGCTACGCTTGAGCACTTTGTGCGACTAGTGAGGCCGAATGCTTCTCGAACCCATGACTAGAATTATTGCTAACATCAGGCTCCATGGGGGATAGAGTCATCCCTGCGATGCTCTAAGAACTCCTCCTGCAGTTCCAGTCGCCTTTCTGTTGGGCTATGGAATCATTATTAGGCCGCAAAAATAAACATGGAAATGAACAGAGAAACAAAAGGACAATATTTACAAACCAAAAGAGTCATCAAATACTTAAACAAAACATTTTTTCAGAAAATACCCATTTACTGGGCCGCTGAAAACTTCTCCACCTTCCAAATCTTGCAACTTGTATGTGTTGTTCGAGAAAACCTCGGAGATCCTGAAAGGCCCAATCCACAGGGCTTCAAATTTGTTGTGCTTGCCCTTATCTTGTTTAGGAGCATCCCATTTCAGTACCAGGTCTCCTACATGGAAATTCTCCTTCTTGGCCTTCCTGTCGAAAACCTGCTTGATCTTCTGCTGATGGTCCTGAATCCTGTTCACTGTCTGCTCCCTAGTTTGCTAGACCTCTACTAGCTGATGAATCCTTCTGATCATGTCATCAGGCTCCTCCTGATAGTCCTGGAGGAATTTCGCTACAGGGATGGCTAGATGAGAAGGGAAAATGGCTTCAGCTCTGTAGACTAACTGGAAAGGAGACAGACCTGTAGCTCTCTTCGTAGTCACTCGATCAGCCCATAGGGCGAATTTAAGCTTTAAGTTCCAAGCCCTTTGGTTGTCTTCCAACAGTCTTTTGATGATTCTTATTAAACTTTTGTTGGAGGACTCTGCTAAACCATTTCCTTGTGGGTAATATGGGGTGGAGTGAATCAGCTTAATTTTTAATTGCTCACAGAACCTTGCTAATGGCTTAGACCCGAAAGCGGCTGCATTATCGGTGACAATCTTATTTGGACAGCCAAACCTTGTGACGAGGTCCTCCAAGAATCCGATGATTACCTTGTGGGAAGNACATGGAGGCACTCCAGATGACCGGAGATATTGATATGAGGAGGAGAACGGATGGTAACCAAGCAGTGGTAATTAGACACACTTGATGCAGCTACGGGATGAAAGGGGGCCAAGCGAAAGGATGACAGAGGGAAAGCGATAGAGAAACATATGTGGAAAAATTCATGAATTTTGGGGTGTAAGAGCAGGGTGGAAGAGACACAGGGACCGGGAAGAAATCATGAGTTGGCACGACACGGGAAAAGGACGTGGCGGGAAGGAGGTATAATGAATGTTTCAGGATCTCGGGAATTCAGGATTCGCGATTTTGGAGTGCACGAGTTTCTTGCATCCGGGATCCCCGATATCCCGATGTGCAATAAGCTCCACTTCCTAGGAGCTAGCCCTTAATGGCTAAAACATGATCCATATAGCCTATCCCCTTGTGACCATAGCCAAACCCCCCATCGGAGTTTCGGCGTTTGCAATGTCGACGAGGGTGCATCCTTCAGACTCATGAGAGCATGCCACCTGTATTCCACTATATTCCTCAGCTCCGTCAGGAAATCGCGTATTAGCATATCGCGATTCTTGTTGTTGTGTGCACGGGACTTTCAATTCGCCGATCCCCGACTCTGCGGGATCTCTCGGCATCTGTCCCTGTTGAAGGATGGCTCTGATCCTCTCAGCACCTCTGTGGCCCCGAATTCTCGGATGCTATCAGCACTTCGCGTCTCGCAAAATAATGGAGCTGCCCTTTGTGTGTTGAAGTCGCAACGGGCGAAACGTCGAGATGGCCATCCCTTGCGACACGTGCCCCTGGATCGAACAACCTATAATTAGCCTCCAAATAGAAGGGACTCCTTTACTGCTAAATGTCGGACAAATTGACAAATCCGAGATCCTAATAACCGTTGATCTGCTTCGTGGATGGATCTCGGCTGCCAATATCAAAACTTTGCCCATTCGCTTGATCCGCTTCTTGGAAAAACAAAAATTCTTCTGAGCTACGCTTGAGCACTTTGTGGGACTAGTGAGGTCGAATGCTTCTCAAACCCATGACTAGAATTATTGCTAACATCAAGCTCCATGGGGGATAGAGTCATCCCTGTGATGCTCTAAGAACTCCTCCTGCAGTTCCAGTCGCCTTTTTGTTGGGCTATGGAATCATTATTAGGCCGCAAAAATAAACATGGAAATGAACAGAGAAACAAAAGGACAATATTTACAAACCAAAAGAGTCATCAAAGACTTAAGAAAAACATTTTTTCAGGAAATACCCATTTACTGGGCCGCTGAAAACTTCTCCACCTTCCAAATCTTGCAACTTGTATGTGTTGTTCGAGAAAACCTCGGAGATCCTGAAAGGCCCAATCCACAGGGCTTCAAATTTKTTGTGCTTKCCCTTATCTTGTTTAGGAGCATCCCATTTCAGTACCAGGTCTCCTACATGGAAATTCTCCTTCTTGGCCTTCCTGTCGAAAACCTGCTTGATCTTCTGCTGATGGTCCTGAATCCTGTTCACTGTCTGCTCCCTAGTTTGCTAGACCTCTACTAGCTGATGAATCCTTCTGATCATGTCATCAGGCTCCTCCTGATAGTCCTGGAGGAATTTCGCTACAGGGATGGCTAGATGAGAAGGGAAAATGGCTTCAGCTCTGTAGACTAACTGGAAAGGAGACAGACCTGTAGCTCTCTTCGTAGTCACTCGATCAGCCCATAGGGCGAATTTAAGCTTTAAGTTCCAAGCCCTTTGGTTGTCTTCCAACAGTCTTTTGATGATTCTTATTAAACTTTTGTTGGAGGACTCTGCTAAACCATTTCCTTGTGGGTAATATGGGGTGGAGTGAATCAGCTTAATTTTTAATTGCTCACAGAACCTTGCTAATGGCTTAGACCCGAAAGCGGCTGCATTATCGGTGACAATCTTATTTGGACAGCCAAACCTTGTGACGAGGTCCTCCAAGAATCCGATGATTACCTTGTGGGAAGNAGAACAACAATGCTTTATTAAAACTTTACAACCCCGGGAGCTCTGCTCAACCATCGACCCTTTACCAAATGGCAGAAATGCCTACATATACTTGGAACAAAACACTAGAAGCTAAATCGAGACATCGCATTGAAGACATTACGTCTTCACATTTACTGCGTATGTAGTCTCTGGACGTTCGTGAAATTTAGTCAGATGCAATCACGTCCTAAAGGACCTGGGACTAAATTGACAGGCTTGCATTCATTCCTTGGCTTTCCATTTATGGTGGAAACGATGTCCAACCACCATCAACTGCTGTAATAACTGCTTCATCGGGATCGAGAAAAGTCCAGGTGGATTCTGCTCCTTATGGACATGGAGGCACTCCAGATGACCGGAGATATTGATATGAGGAGGAGAACGGATGGTAACCAAGCAGTGGTAATTAGACACACTTGATGCAGCTACGGGATGAAAGGGGGCCAAGCAAAAGGATGACAGAGGGAAAGCGATAGAGAAACATATGTGGCAAAATTCATGAATTTTGGGGTGTAAGAGCAGGGTGGAAGAGACACAAGGACCGGGAAGAAATCATGAGTTGGCGCGACACGGGAAAAGGACGTGGCGGGAAGGAGGTATGATGAATGTTTCGGGATCTCAGGAATTCAGGATTCGCGATTTTGGAGTGCACGAGTTTCTTGCATCCGGGATCCCCGATATCCCGATGTGCAATGAGCTCCACTTCCTAGGAGCTAGCCCTTAATGGCTAAAACATGATCCATATAGCCTATCCCCTTGTGACCATAGCCAAACCCCCCATCAGAGTTTCGGCGTTTGCAATGTCGACGAGGGTGCATCCTTTAGACTCATGATAGCCTGCCACCTGTATTCCACTATATTCCTCAGCTCCGTCAGGAAATCGCGTATTAGCATATCGCGATTCTTGTTGCCGTGTGCACGGGACTTTCAATTCGCCGATCCCCGACTCTGCGGGATCTCTCGCCATCTGTCCCTGTTGAAGGATGGATCTGATCCTCTCAGCACCTCTGTGGGCCCGAATTCCCGGATGCTATCGGCACTTCGCGTCTCCTGAAATAATGGAGTTGTCCTTTGTGTGTTGAATTCGCGACGGGCGAAACGTCGAGATGGCCATCCCTTGCGACACGTGCCCCTGGATCGAACAACCTATAATTAGCCTCCAAATAGAAGGGACTCCTTTACTGCTAAATGTCGAATGAATTGACAACTCCGAGATCCTAATAACCGTTGATCTGCTTCGTGGACAGATCTCGGCTGCCAATATCAAAACTTTGCCCATTCGCTTGATCCACTTCTTGGAAAAACAAAAATTCTTCTGAGCTACGCTTGAGCACTTTGTGCGACTAGTGAGGCCGAATGCTTCTTGAACCCATGACTAGAATTATTGCTAAGATCAGGCTCCATGGGGGATAGAGTCATCCCTGTGATGCTCTAAGAACTCCTCCTGCAGTTCCAGTCGCCTTTCTGTTGGGATATGGAATCATTATTAGGCCGCAAAAATAAACATGGAAATGAACAGAGAAACAAAAGGACAATATTTACAAACCAAAAGAGTCATCAAAGACTTAAGAAAAACATTTTTTCAGGAAATACCCATTTACTGGGCCGCTGAAAACTTCTCCACCTTCCAAATCTTGCAACTTGTATGTGTTGTTCGAGAAAACCTCGGAGATCCTGAAAGGCCCAATCCACAGGGCTTCAAATTTGTTGTGCTTGCCCTTATCTTGTTTAGGAGCATCCCATTTCAGTACCAAGTCTCCTACATGGAAATTCTCCTTCTTGGCCTTCTTGTCGAAAACCTACTTGATCTTCTGCTGATGGTCCTGAATCCTGTTCATTGTCTGCTCCCTAGTTTGCTAGACCTCTACTAGCTGATGAATCCTTCTGATCATGTCATCAAGCTCCTCCTGATAGTCCTGGAGGAATTTTGCTACAGGGATGGCTAGATGAGAAGGGAAAATAGCTTCATCTCTGTAGACTAACTGGAAAGGAGACAGACCTGTAGCTCTCTTCATAGTCACTCGATCAGCCCATAGGGCGAACTTAAGCTTCAAGTTCCAAGCCCTTTGGTTGTCTTCCAACAACCTTTTGATGATTCTTATTAAAATTTTGTTGGAGGACTCTACTAAACCATTTCCTTGTGGGTAATATGGGGTGGAGTGAATCATCTTAATTCTTAATTGCTCGCAGAACCTTGCTAATGTCTTAGACCCGAAAGCGGCTGCATTATCGGTGACAATCTTATTTGAACAGCCAAACCTTGTGACGAGGTCCTCCAAGAATCTGATGATTACCTTGTGGGAAGCACACCTGGTGGGCATAGCTTCAATCCACTTGGTAAAGAAATCTGTAGCAGTCAGGATCCACCTATATTGCCCACTGGAGGGAGGGTGAATTTCTCCAATAAAATCTAGGCCCCACTGTTGGAAAGGCCCTAAAACCACCACCGGTTTTAATGGCAGAGACCTGAGCTACTGCTTTCCTGCAAACTTCTGGCATTTGATGCAGGATCTGACCCCTCTGCAGACATCAGTAAATATGGTAGGCCAATAGTACCCAGCCCTGAGGATTTTGTGGGTTGTGGCTCTCCAGAAATGGTGCCCTCCACATAGACCGTTGTGAAATTCAACCATGATCATCTCGGCCTCTGGTGGACTAAGGCATTTTAAAAGTACTCCCAGAGGGTCTGTCCAATATAACACTTTATCAATTAGGTAGTACCTGAACGCTTTGAGCTTTAGATCTCTTGCTTTTCTTTTTTGCAGGCCATCTGGAGGCCGCAGCTCCTGCAAAAATTATATGACATCCTTATACCAAGGACATTGAGCCAATGAGGGCTCCCTTTGATGATCTATGTCAGACAGTCAATCCTGCTGAATACCTGAGCATTCGTTGATGAAACTTATCCCCAAATCTTGGAAATTTGCTTCAGCCAGCAGCTTGGCTAAGCCTTGCCCTTTGATCAACTTGGTGGGCCTTATTTCCAGGTCGAACTCTAGGATTTTGGCTATCCATTTACTCCTTCTCCCGTCTATGTCAGGCTGAATAAGAATATCTTTAACAGCGGGACATAGGCGATGATTCTTGATTGCAGAATGTAGGTTCTAAAAGCTTTGAGAGCTTTCACCAGAGCATAATCTTGATTCTCCATAGTGTCATACCTGACTTCGGCATCCCTTAATGCTCGGCTGAAGTAAGCAATAGGCTGTTCTAACCCACTGTCATTTGTCTGTAATAGAACAGTAGCCACTGTGTCGGGTGAGGAAAAGGAAAAAATAAGGAAATCCTTTGAGTAGTCAGGACTGATCAGCACAGGAGCTTCATTCAGGGCCTTCTTGATTTGTTCAAAGGAATGTCGTGATTGAGGGGTCCACCTTAATTCATTTCCTTTCTTTAACATGGCTGTTATAAGCTTCACCTCCTCAGCAAAGTTAGGCACAAACCTCCTTAGGAAATTAATTTTACCGAGGAAATATTGGACCTCCTTCCTAGACCTCGGAATCGATAAGGCTTGTATCACCTCAACTCTACTAGGATCAATCCTGACCCCTTCCGCTGATACTATCTAGCCTAGCAGTTTTCATTCCTTCATGGAAAAAAAAGATTTCTTGGGGTTTAATGAAATGCCAAACTTTCTGCATTTTAAGAAAACTTTCCTGAGATGACGATGGTGTTCTTCATTAGATTTTGAAAATACTGTGATGTCATCCAGATAGACAACCACGAATTTATCCCTTTCCCCAACGAAANCTGACCCCTCTGCAGACATCAGTAAATATGGTAGGCCAGTAGTACCCAGCCCTGAGGATTTTGTGGGTTGTGGCTCTCCAGAAATGGTGCCCTCCACATAGACCGTTGTGAAATTCAGCCATGATCATCTCGGCCTCTGGTGGACTAAGGCATTTTAAAAGTACTCCCAGAGGGTCTGTCCAATATAACGCTTTATCAATTAGGCAATACCTGACTGCTTTGAGCTTTAGAGCTCTTTCTTTTCTTTTTTGCAGGCCATCTGGAGGCCGCAGCTCCTGCAAAAAGTATATGACATCCTTATACCAAGGACATTGAGCCAATGAGGGCTCCCTTTGATGATCTATGTCAGACAATCGATCCTGCTGAATACCTGAGCATTCGTTGATGAAACTTATCCCCAAATCTTGGAAATTTGCTTCATCCAGCAGCTTGGCTAAGCCTTGCCCTTTGATCAACTTGGTGGGCCTTATTTCCAGGTTGAACTCAAGGATTTTGGCTATCCATTTACTCCTTCTCCCGTCTATGTCAGGCTGAATAAGAATATCTTTAACAGCAGCCGAGGGGACATAGGCGATGATCCTTGATTGCAGAATGTAGGTTCTAAAAGCTTTGAGAGATTTCACCAGAACATAATCTTGATTCTCCATAGTGTCATACCTGACTTCGGCATCCCTTAATGCTCGGCTGAAGTAAGCAATAGGCTGTTCTAACCCACTGTCATTTGTCTGTAATAGAACAGTAGCCACTGTGTCGGGTGAGGAAAAGGAAAAAATAAGGAAATCCTTTGAGTAGTCAGGACTGATCAGCACAGGAGCTTCATTCAGGGCCTTCTTGATTTGTTCAAAGGAATGTCGTGATTGAGGGGTCCACCTTAATTCATTTCCTTTCTTTAACATGGCTGTTATAAGCTTCACCTCCTCAGCAAAGTTAGGCACAAACCTCCTTAGGAAATTAATTTTACCGAGGAAATATTGGACCTCCTTCCTAGACCTCGGAATCGATAAGGCTTGTATCACCTCAACTCTACTAGGATCAATCCTGACCCCTTCCGCTGATACTATCTAGCCTAGCAGTTTTCATTCCTTCATGGAAAAAAAAGATTTCTTGGGGTTTAATGAAATGCCAAACTTTCTGCATTTTAAGAAAACTTTCCTGAGATGACGATGGTGTTCTTCATTAGATTTTGAAAATACTGTGATGTCATCCAGATAGACAACCACGAATTTATCCCTTTCCCCAACGAAA
>JZKD02S1103104.1:0-13052 GCA_000966675.3 Picea glauca
CCCCCTCGAAGAGGCCCGTGAACATTGCTTTCTGAATCAAAGTGCTATTTTTGTTGTTGTTCTTATATCATTTATGTGTTATTGTGGAGATTATGTTGGTTATATTACTGTTATTATGCCATTTCTACCATTTTATTTATATTCTACATACTTTTTATATCTGGTATATTACACTCATCCAACTTACTACTCCAATAAAAAATCGAAACACATATCCACTCATATATTTCCTTTTATCTACATCCCATGCCTAATTGGAATCCAAATAACCCTATATTTCCATTGAGTGTGGGTCCCTTGAAACATCACTATGATAGGAAATGGAATATTTATATGTAGCTCACCGATACCTAACAACCCTCTTCACTACAACTTAATTTTCACATCAAGGATTAGCCATGAATCAACTTAAGAATCCAACTACTTGGGTGATGTTTGGTCTAGTAGAGACCATAACATTACACCAAATTGTTAATTACACTAGCATAGTTAATAGAATCCATAACCTCCATGTATGCGGGTGTTGTAGGACACTAATCAACTAACATTTTAGTTCCCTTAAAAATCAAAACACTTAATGGCTTGCAATCTGCCATGCAAAAGTGTTTTAGCATAGAGTTTATGTACTTACTCTTTCTTAACCAAATCTTTATATTTTCTCTATCTCTCCTAATCTCCATTCCTAAGAAATATTTTTTATCCCTCGATTCCTTCATATCAAATTGTGCTAAAATATAAGAGTCCAAATCATGAATCACATCCTTACTATTACCAAACAATAAGATATCATCTACATATAGAGTGATAAAAAGGAAATGACCATCATTTTTTCTGTAATGAACATAGTGGTCTAATTTAGATCTTAAAAATTCCAATCTCAACTTAAAAAAATCAAAATTTTGGTACCACCTTATACGACATTATTTCACACCCTATAACAAATTTTTTAATTGAAAACTAACGACTCTTTACTTTTTCAATGTAGTGCTCTAGTTATGTATTATAGAACTCCTCCTTCAAGTCACCATGTAGAAATGGTGTTTTTGCATCCATATCGTTTATCTCCAAACAAAATATGTTGCTACATAGGATATAAACCTAATATATGTTAAATTAGTAAATGGGGAAAATATATCACCAAAGTCTATCCTTTGAATGTGGGAATATCCTTTTGCAACCAACACTATGTTGTTCTTTTCGACATTAACATCTAAATCGATCTTATTTTTTAACACCCATTTACATCAAATCGGTTTTCATCCTTTAGGAAAATATACCAAGTCCCATGTATCATTCCTTCTAAGTGAAACTATTTCCTTATCCATGGCCAATATATAGGACTCCTTCTCTTCCATTTCAATTTTCTCTTTCAAAGTTCTAGGCTCATTGGTGTTAGAAAATAAAACAAACATACATTTGAATCAAATGAACTATATTTATACCTACATTGTTTCCTTATTTCCCAAGTAGACCTCCTTAAATTTTTAGGTGGAGATTTTTTCTCCTCTTCTGGACTCTCTAAACCCTACTCTTCATCAGGTTCATCATGAACTGCTTATTTACTTTATATTCATCTTTCTTGGTGGGTGGCGGCTAAAGCATTGAATTCTGCTCATCCTCTTCTGATTGCGCCACTTCTTATCCATATCTAAAATTTTCTATCCATAGGATCCAAAATATTTCACCCTTTCATACCAATTCCATAGACGACAAAGATAAATTTCACATCCTTGTTATCCAACTTCAAGCACTTCTCCTTAGGCACATGAGAATATGTCTCACAATCAAGAGCATGAAGATGTTGAAGTGGGAGTTTATTTCCCATGTAGACCTCCATATCATTCTTATCTGTAAGATATATTGTGGGAGATATACTAATCAACTAACATGCAGTAGAAACCACTTTTTCCCATAGCCACTTCTCTAAGAAAACTTCACTAGGAATAATCCTATCTCTTTCCATACATGTTCTATTTGTTTGATCTATAACTCCATTCTCTTGAAGGGTATATGATGTTGTATTATGTCTTTCAATGCCACTCACCTTACAAAAATTATTGAAATATGTATAATAAAATTCACCTCCATTATCAATCCTCAACACCTTAATCTTCCTACAGGTCTTATTTTCCAGGAGAGTTTTAAAGTCCTTAAAATAACTAAAAATGTCAAGTTTAGTTCTAATAAAATATACCCATGTCCCTCTGGAATAATCATCAATTAATGGCACATATTAAAAAGCCTTATAAAGTGAATAAACTTGAACTATACCAAATACATCATAATTAATTAAGTCCAATAACCCACAATATTTGTGAGAACTAGAATAAAATTGAACATAGTGTTGTTTTCCATATATGTAATTATTGTAAAAATAAAATTCAAAAGCACAATCATTTAATCCATAGATAATATTTTTGTTTTCAATGCCTATAAGCCCTTCTTTCCTATATGGCCTAATCATTGGTACCATAGCATTGTTTTCTATGTAGGTAAATTTCTTTCTATAAAAAAATCCCTTTTAGGTACCCAAAAGGTATGACCATCAAAAGTATATATAGGTTCTAATCATGAAGGTGTAGGTACTACAAATATCTCCATTGTAGAAATTGAAGAACTATTGTTACACACCAAAATTTCACACTTGAGTTTCCATCCCTAAGTGTCACAAGTGTCGCAAAGTGACATATACACCTCGTTAAGTGTCACATGCATTTTCACAAGTTTCATATTCACCTTACCTAGCATCGCATTCACTTTTCCAAGTGTTGCAACACCTTGACACCATGAAATAAAAACTTTCACAATCACTAGTCAACGTGGAGGAAAAATATATCACATGAAGGTCAAAATACTATGCGCACATGAATTATTCATTATTATTCATAAAAGGGAAATTAATTTAGCATGAGAATCCACCTCACATTTAGTTTTCTAATATCAAGGAGAATTGGAGAATCTCATGGATGGTTGAGAGATTTTCTCAAACCAGAATCCTAATTTGGTGGATCTTGAGAGATATTTCCTCCTTAAAATCCTCAAGAGATATTTTCTCCCTAAAATCCTTGAGAGATATTTTATCCCAAAATTTTTTGGATATACCATTTTAGTGGATATAGTGAGTCATATTCTCCATGGTGGTTAATCCTCCAAATCATATCTAATGAGGGATTTACATGGTGAAGGGAGGAAGATTTGAGGTACCCAACCTTTGACCATGCAAAAAGAATTAAAAAATTTGATTTCAATATTTGTGCAAGGGGCTAGACGAGGAGAGCTTGGAAAGGTTGTTTTTGCATCAATCATGGTCTGTAAGTATCTCTTTTTGTCTTTCCAATTAATATATACTTGGCCTATTTCCTTCAAGTTTATCTATTGTTACATTTGCTTGTCTATTGTTTCTCTTATATTCATAGATAAACTTGTCTTATATAATGTAGTAGAGTAGGAGATAATTGCTTTCCTTTTTTTTCCATTGTAGATCTCAATTTGTGCCAGGGAGTTTGAAGATCAAGCTCAAGGATTGGAAATAGAGAGGACAAACGTCAAAACAGGTTCATCATATCCTTTCTCCCCTTATCATTATGATTGGTTAAGATGAGTTCAAAGGGATGTTAGTGTCCACTTGTATTTTTTATGTCTTGGTATAGGGGTCTAGCAATTCAAGGGAAGTTTTACCTTTCTGCAGGGGGGACATTCTGTAACAAAAATTGGTGACTCTACTGGGGATCAAGTTCGACTAGCTTTCCTTGGATCATCTAAAGCCTTTTACTATAATTATATATTGATTATTTGATGCTTATTTATGATCTATTTCTCCTTCTCTCTTCCTCATTGAAGAGTTTATAGAGCTATTGATTGAGTCTCTAATGAGTCGAAGCTTGTTAGAAGCCATTTTTTGAACTTTTATAGAAAGTGTCACTTCCATGTAGTTGTCACTAGAGAACCATTATCATGAATGGTGATCCCTTGTAGTTGAACATAGGGAACCATTATCCTAACTGGCGCTCTGTATCTTTGATAATAGGGGCACCAATCTCCCTGTTTTGGTGTTTTTTCTTTTTTTCTTTTGAGAGATTTTTTCCCCAGTGACTCTTGATTCTCTTTGACTTTGTTTGGATTGAGGATTTGTTACTTATCACTAATTTTTTTCTTTGTTGACATTGCAAACTTCTTCTAATTTGAGAGATTGGTTCACCTTTATTTTCACTAGTTTGGTCTTTGTCTTGGGATGTTTTCAATTATCTGATTGAATGGAAGAATTTTGGAAATATTTGATTGGTATTAAGTCTCTTTTCAATATTCTTTAGAACATCTCACTCTTTTGAGTGATTTAGACTCTCTTTTTTACCACAACCCAATATTGAATACTTGTTTCTTGTTGCTCATACTTAAGGATTGATTAAGTGATTTCCTCTTTCTCTTTTTCATTATTTAGGTTCTTGTTGGAAATATTTTGACATTGTACTCTATTGTTGACTTTTTGAGTTCTTGATTGAGCGAGTATTTCACACTTAGTTTCTCTCTATTCTCGTCAGTTTTAAGTGCATTTCTTGTTCGATCTTTTTACTTCATATTCCTTTGTATCTACATTGGATTCTTGCATTGAAAGTAAGAAAGTAGAAGGAACTTGCATTTGATTTAGATTCATTGCATTTAAAATCAAACGAAGATAAATTGCTTATATTCAAAGTTTTGGGTGGTACATGTTTATAGTTTGCATTTGGTAAACTACATTGTGTTTATGCATTTGGGAATAGAAACAAACTCTTCTCCTTTCCATGGATATATTTCATCAAACATAAAGATTTTCATCTCATTCTGTATCACTTTGGAGTTGAAGACACTAATATTTCGTTAGTTTCACTTATACACCCTTGAGTAAACAATAGCCTAAAAATAAAAGTGCTAATTAAAATCTATCTATAATTTTTTTTTCTAGGGATCTGCAAACCTACATTAGCTTAAGTGTAGGGATTTGGAATAGGTGTTGAAGATAAGTTTCCAAATCCATAAAAAATCATAGAATCTTGTGATAAGGAGAGAAAATCCATTTTGTGTATAAGCATAGTCAGGACCCTATTATAGAAAGATTTTCCTCACCCTATGGAGTCTTGCATAGAAGGCCTTTTTCCATTTCCCCATGCAGAATTTCATCCATGTTTATAATATCCAGAGTTAAAAATAAACATTTTTCCACATGTACGCATCTTGCACACTATACAACATGCGTATACGCAGACTGCTCCACTACAACCCGCGTACATCGAGATTTGTTCCATAAAATAAAAGTTAATGTCGGGTTTCCATGTCACAACAAGAGATCTATGATATTTGGCCTTCCATATACTGGAAATGTTCTGACTTGGCCCTTCAGTTCCATTTTGAAGGCTATAAATGGGCCAATTCCGATCTATGGAAAAGGAGAAACAATTCAACTTTGAGAGAAAAGTTACTCTAGAGAAATTATTTACTTCATATTGAGTATGCATCCCTTTGTCCTTTAAGTATAAACACAATGTTCAACCCCCAAGATCTTCCCTTATTGATTGAGAACCTCATTGTTTCTCTATTATGAGCTTGCATTTGGTGGAGGATTGAAGTGGTGGAGGCCCAGTTGGAAGGAACTTAGTTTCTCGGTTCTGAACCGTGCCAACATGGAAGTTTGTAATATTTTCACTTCTGTTGATCATTTATTAATAGATATACTCCTTTCCCGTCCAATTGATATCTTGAAAATATATGATTTATTATCCATGGGCGTATTTGTTATGTTTATTAATGGATTATACTATCTAATGTGCTAATCTTTTATATTATCACCATATGCTTGCTTTTCTTGGTTGTTGAGAACTAGTTGCAAGTATATAGATTTGGGTCAAAGTGTTCAATGATGGACTTCATTGAACATCTAGACGAGGTAGGCCTCTTTCTTATCTCGTTTTCGTCTATTGTGGCTTACCCTATCCATAGAGAGATTTTCCTCTTAACAGACCCCCCTCTCACATAGGGGTTAAACACAAGGTTGAATGCAGGAGAGAAATAAATATTAACCATCTGAAGTGTAACCAAACATAGTGGAAAGAGCGTATATTGAGGGTTCTTCTTGAAGTGTCATTGGTTTCAGTAGAACTCAGTGCTTCGTGAATCTTTAATCCATTTGAGGTCCTCTAGAGTTTACCATTCCTATTGTCTTGAGTCCTCTAAAACAATTTTGGAGTTGATATCCTACCCATATCTTCGATCTTGAATGTCGACTATACCCGCCTAGAGGCTGACTATGAGTTAGTAACCTTAGTGGCCTTTGTATTTAGTGTTCATACACAAGGTTACAATGGAGGGAAGACTTTGTTGTACTTGGGTCAGATGATGGTCAAAATAACTCGGGCTCCCTAAAGGTGTTGACGCTTGAATTCGTTAGGACCAAAAAGGAAACCTCACGAGGACATAAATCCACCTATGTTTTTATAGAGGTGGTACTCATCTTTAGATTTTCTCGATGTTTCCAAATATTCAAAATGTAGGACTTGACAAAAGTCCATTGTAGTAATTCAAAGAAACATAAATATAGCAAGAAGATAAAAGGAAAATATTTTTTTTTGAATTTTTAAGGAAAGTTCCTGAGAGAGGATCATGAATCACACACATCACACATTTAAAGAAAATAAGCAAAATTTACTCACATCCATCATAGTTTAAGATAAATATTTGTGATCACATAAAAAGAAAAGATGATCCACATGCACAAGAGAACTTTAATAGAGTGGATACATGAGAAACTAAATTAAATATAATGATATATAAACCTCAAATACTTTATATTATGAAAATAGGGTTACAAAGAACAATCCAGATTGTTCCCAAAGTAGTTCTCTTGAAATTTCCAAAAAATGTATAATCTTCTACATATTCTTGAAAATGTAAATGTGTTTGTCTTAAATACTTGGATTGGGGTTCCCACAAACCACTAAGAAAATAAATACAAGAAATAATCTTTTAGAAAGAATACAGTCGATGGTGGAAGGATCAACAAGACCTTTTAAGAAGAAAAAAGGAGTTATGAGTCTTTGGTTAAAGCTTTCCAGTGAAAGAGGTGGAATAACTGGATGCGATCATTGTAAACTTACTATGATGGTCATTCTTGTGTTCATGTGCTCCCTAATGTCCTTTTATCATTTTCATCAACAGTTAAAGGAATCGTCTCAACTGCTTCTTTCCCTTCATTTGTCAGTTTATTGATAGCCTTCTTGAACCATTCTTCGATGTAACGTTTCATAGGTGCCACATTGATTTCATGTTAGATTGTAATATTGAACAAATCACTCTCCAATTCTTGGAGATAAAAGGAAATGACATGTAATACTTCTTCAATATCCCATTTTTTTAAGGAGTAATCCACCAACCAGTTCTCTATGGTGTTCTGATCATATTCAATTATGCCATAGAATTTTTCAATAAAAATATCAACTTGCTCATCGAACTATTGTTTTGTTAGAAACAATGAGTTGAGGATCAACTTGGGATGTTGGAATTCATTAGTTATTCTGGCTAGGTCCATCTCCATGAGCCTTTTGAATATATATTCTCTCCTTGTTATGGCTTGGTTGCATGCCTGAATGATGTTGTTCAAATTTTTTATTTTCTCTTTTGAGTAGGCATTCAACTACTTGATCTGACTTGTAGAGGGGATGTCCTCCTCTCTTATCTTTAGCTCTAACATGTTGGAAACTTTAATACCAAAGGGTACCACGACATCAAGGTAGAAACCTTCTTCATTTTTTAGGTTGGCTTGTAGATATTCAAGAAAGGCATGCACCCTCGAGCCAAAATAAATAATTATCTTTGAAACTTCCCAAGCTTCCATAATTAGTGCCATTATTTTTTTGATATTATTCTCCATATATATCCTGGTTGGTGTGAGTAAGCTTGAGGATCCTTTTATTTTTTCTTCAAGCATGGTGGGTCCAAAAATTTCCAAAGGGATGGAAATAAATGGAAGAGGCATCAAAGTCTCTTCTATTTCCTTAATCCTTTCATTTAACTTTATGTTTTCTGCTTCGATATTTCCAATGGAATCATCCAATGCATCACCAGTGGCTCTATGGATTCTGGTGGGCCATGCCTCCTAGATGGTCAATGTTATGAAACATCTTCTCAATGTCAGCTTCAATCTCCATATCTTCGGGGGAGAAGCTATTGATGTCACTTTCGACGCAATGCTCATTTTCCTATTGTACAATATTATTCCTCTTCTTCCTCAGAGGAAGTTTATGGGAGATTTCAATTTTTCCTAGAGGGGGATGTTCTTGTCTCCTCTTGCAATTGAAATACTATTGGTTACTTTTTTAGATGGGTGGATCACTGGATCACTTCTTCGAGGTGTTGAAGTCTTGGGAGTAATATTTGGGGACTGGGAACTCTTCTTGTTGGAACCTTGAAGTGTTGAATTGCTAAAACCCATTGTTAACATATGTTCCAAAAATATTCCATTAGGGTCAAACCCTCTAATCTTTTCAACATACTTGAGATTCAAGTTGTGGAAGTGGTTTGCGAATTCATCAATTTTGTTCATATTTCTGAATAAAAAATCCCAACTTTCCAGGGAAAAGGTATGAATTTCTTTTTTCATTTTTCATGAAAAAAGTACAGCCAAAAGTTATATTGCCTTGAGACTTCTATGAAAAACATTCTGTCGGAGATATGGCATGGAAGAAAGGAAGGATTTTCCTAAGAACTGAAAATCTTGATAACATTGTAATTTTCCATTTGCTCCAAAGTCCCCTTTTTGTCCAGAAATTTACTGTCCTGAGTGGACATTCTTTGGGTGTATTTTGCAAACAAAAATCCTTTAAAGACTGAATGAAAGTCGTTGAAAACTTCATAAAAATTTCAGGGAAGATTTTTTCCTCCATAACGCTCGATACCAAAAGGTCACGAGGTAAAATTCACAATTCACCTTCTTGCATATAAACAATCTAAGGAAATGACAACAATGCATTATCGCGAAAACCAAATAAGAAGACACAAAGAGTTTCTTATCCTTTTTATACCGAGACAATTGGGAAGATATTTTGATGGAAATGAACTTCCCCCAATAGAAAATGGCCTTCTCCTTGACAGTAAAATATAAAATGTAAAGAATCATACGAGAAATGCTAGGAGTATTTTCTTGGCTCGTAACTTTGGAAAATAATTAGGAAATTTACTGTAATGGATTCTTGAACAAGATGATCTGAAATATGGCAATATATTCAGGGATAGACACAAGATTCTAAAAGAATTTAGGAAAGAGATCCAGGCCATTGTCATTTTTTTTAGGAAGTCCCTGCAATCTTCACCTTTGAAGGTGAGTGTTGGCTCTGGGAGTTTCATCATTTTATGAAACACTTGAGGTGAAAGAGAGACGTGAGAATGGTATTGGAGTTGAATAATCCACCAACTTGGTATATACTTCTCAACACACTAGGAAACCAACTCCTTGCAGTAAAAAACTTCAGGAACGCAACCTGCATGAGAAATTCTGGACATCCAAATTACTTCCTTCTGAGGAGAAGGGGAATAAAAAGAGTACACTATAGACCACAGAAAGTTTTGGTCCTCTCGTCCAAAAATGTTCAAAGTATCTCCAAAGATATGTTGCCTAGCTGTTGCTACCATAGTTTGATGAGATCGTTCTTTTTATCTAGATAATATTTGAAATGAGAGCTAGAGAAATATAACTTAATCTTTCGCAAATCATGCTTTAATGTGGTTTAATAAGAAATATCCTCAATCAATTTACTTAGTAATGACAATATTTATGGGACTTGCATGATGAGTTATTATCATTAAACCATACTAAATGTATACTGGGAAAAGTGTGAAGGTGGCAACGACATACGCGAGAAAATAGGATTTGGGATTTTTGTGAACCCACCAACCTGGGAACCCACCAACCCACAATTGCAGAAGGTAAAAAATTAGCTAAGTGCTATGATGCGGTTGGACATACTCAACATAGGAGGAATGAGATACTTGGGGGCTCGGGGAGTCTGATGGTAAAAATGTAGATGGTCGATCTTTTGGATGAAAAATATATATCATGAACAATGGGACATGAAATATTGACCCAACCAAAGACTAAGTATAAAAAACTAGAAAGGGAGAAAATAAGGGAAAAAGGAAAAGGGGAAATTGGTTAAGTATAGAAGAGGGAAAATAAACGAACAAAAGAATTTGGGAAAATAAAAAAGGGGAGGAAAATTTTGGAAGCAGGAATTGATCTCAACAACATGCTCCAACTATGGGATGATAACCCCCTATGGGTTGTAAAGAATACAAAATATCTCATGACCAAGTGCTTCCGCCCATTGGGATATGGAGTCAAAGTAAGAATATACAAACTGAAAAATAAAATTATATACAATGAGAATGAGAAAGTCTTAAGAAAGGAAACCTTTCAAATGCTTCCTATTCACAAGAAACATTAATATTTTACCCTTCATGTCTTGAAGAATATAGGAATTAAAACCCAAGATATTCTCAACGACATATGGTCCGATCCAGACTACTTCGAAATTTGTATGCATAGACAGTTTCTTCTTGGCCTTGTTCCAACGTAGCACCATCTCTCCTGTATGGGAATTATTTACAGTTGTGCTCTGATCAAAATATCTCTTAACGCTCTGTTGCCTCTGAGAATTTCTATTCAAGTTTTTCCTTCGTTCTTCTTCCAATTTTAGCAACTGATTGATTCTCCTCTGGATGGATGAACGATATTTTGTATCTTCAGTATTAACCACATAGAACAATGCATTGAGCTCGAGGCTAATTGAATTTTTCTCTTCTTTCCCATAAACCAATAGATATGGAGACATCTTGGTGCTATCCTTTGGATTCATTCTACTTTCCCATAATCCATCTGTTAGCTTTAGATGCCAATTCCTTTGGTTATTGTCAATGGTTTTCTTCATTATCTGAACAAGTGTTTTGTTTTTGGATTTAGAAACGTCATTACCTTCTGGATAATAATTTGATGATTGACCCATGATGATTCAATATTCTCCACAAAACTTTGTAAACTTCAACCTGATGAAAATCAAACCATTGTATGTGATAAACTTATCTAGGACATGAAATCTCGATCGAATATTGTCTTTAAGGAATTTGATTAGCTATTCAACATCATACTTCTTTAACACCACTTCTTCTGGCCATTTTGTGAAATAATTTGTAGCTGTGAGAATTTACATATGCCCTTTGCTAGACTTCGGATTAATTGGCCTGAAAACATCGAGTCCCCATTGGGAGAATAGTTTTTCCACAATTACAGGTTATAAGGGAATCGTGGATCTCTTCATCTTTCCTGAAATCTACTGGCGAGACACACATTTTCTTATCATGGCATGCGAGTCTCTGTACATTGATTTCAAGTATAATCCAACCCTTATTATCTTATGGGAAATGGAAGTAGGGGCAAAGTGTTTGCCGCATATTCCTTCATGGAATTATCTTATCATGTCTTGGGCTTGATTTTCATGAATGCATCTCAGTAGTATACCATAATAATTTCTCCTAAAAAATATGTCAACAATCAACACATATTGGTTCACCTTCATCTTTAATATTCTTCACTCCTTGGAGTTCATGGTGATAGGAGACTATGCAGACCTTAAGTAGAATATAATATCTTTGTACCATTCTGAATTAGCTAATGGTTCTCTGAATGATATTGAAATCATTCAATCGACCTGCTATCACTATAACAATTTTTATATGGAATCCAAGTTTCAAGAGTTAGCAAGAGGATAAACCAGTGTAGAGACATGACAAACTGGAGGATGGGGCCATATCTGGAGGAAGAGGGATAAATATCACGGAAGTGCGGAGTTGAGGGTACCCGGTGGGTCAAATATTGTGGGAGACACATATCAACGGTCAAGGATCATATTGGACCGAGAACTAACGCGAAGGTTAATTTTTGAAAGTGGGCTGAAAAGAATACCATGGTTTCCTCTTGGGATCACGTGGCGCCACCAGATGCATTTCTGGGGGGAAATAGGGTGAAATCGAAACCACTCAATCACACCCCAAAATCACGTGTCAAATGTCATTAAATGTGTTAAATCCAAGGGTCACATGTGGAAAGGAAAATTGGCAGCCAGTCAAATCATCTCGAGACACTTGTCTAGGTACCATTCATCTGTGACATGCCAAGCAAGTGCGCCAAATAACTGATTTAAAGACTCATCATTGGAAATCGATGGTCGAACATGATAACCCATTATCCCTATAAGGAATTTTGTCAATATCCCATGATTAGCACTCGATGGAGATTGTTACTCAAAAGACAGGTGAAATTACTCTATTTCAGGTAATTGACATTTTATTGCAGAGAGGGATAACCGCAAATCAAAGCATTCATCCAATTCTTGTACAGTTGATGGAAATAGGCTCAAGTTTCCTGGAAAACTAGAGGAAATGGAGAAGAAAGATCCATCATCCTTCAACAAACCAGGAAATTCGAATAGTATGACAAAACTATCAATTAAGAAGAAAGAAAGGCATGTTGTGCAACTACTAGAAACAAAATTTTGCACAAAATCTGCAGATGAACCAGGATCAGGTGAAGAGATCAGATTGAATCCTATTATGAAGGATTTGATCATTAATGGATATGCATATGGATACTACATGCAAGCTGGTGAGAGTAAAGGAAACAAGTGATGGAAGAAGGAGACTAAAGCTGGAATGGTCGAAGGTAATAAAGAAGACTAGCCTGGTTGGCTTGACACTTTGAATGAAGAAATTGAAAAGATAAAATTAAAAATTTGTGACAGGCTAAAATCAAGTTCAGGGAATCTTGTGATTTTGTAGACAGATGACGTTCACAGTAAAAAATTCAAATATTTTGATTTTATGTTTGTAATGTTCCCTATAAAGTAGAAATTCAGTTTTGGTACGTTACTCCCTCTGCGATCGATATCTATTTTTGGAATCTTGGAGAAGATGATCCGTTTTGAATCCCATATGTAATTTATATATATATATATATATATATATATATATATATA
>JZKD02S1103137.1:0-20292 GCA_000966675.3 Picea glauca
ATAACTGATTATAAATGACAGAAATGAGTAATGAGAAAATGTTGAATGTTAACTAAGGAGTTTTTGTGTAAGAGGGAAGTTTTGGGAAAAATATCCCCACACTCATTCACCCCCCCCCCCCCTCTAAGTGGGGTGGGGGTGTCCAACAGTTTCCCCTCTTTCTAGGTTCTGAGATGTTAGTTAGAGCTTGATGAAGTTCTAGGCCAAAATACTATATTGTAAATAGTATGCTACAGGTACCTTCAGTTCCATATTATAATTATTTAACATGCCTACAAATTTAATTCAGCTATGGAACTGTCTTTTATGGTTCAATATATTTCCATTGACTATTCTTGCACCTCATTATGATTTCGGGGTAGAAATTTATGGCTCTTTGAAGTTATTTGGGTCTTAAAATTTACCCACCACTGTTAGTGTTGTAAATTTCTCATAAAATCTTTGTTTGACGAACGGTTTACACCATTAGAAATCTCTCTCCGAGCTCTTTTATTTGAGCTGCACGTGCACCCGCACACAAACATTTTTACGCATAGTGTCCAATTTTTACATATCCCAAGATTTTTACTACGCAACATGCATTCTTAGTGAGCCCACCTGTGCTCACTCATTTTTTTATGCACATCAATTCCTCATGAATTACATTGCAGAAATTGGGGATTTTTCCTAAAATTTTCCCCAATTTACCATAGACATTCAACAACTATGAAATTCGTTCAATTTAACCTCGATAACACCATTTCAACCTCTGCAACAACAAATCACTATGGGTTGACATTTATGGGATGAATTTTTCCCAAACTCAATTCACGAATTGAGAATTTTAATTACTAATCTCGCTCCAACTGTCATGGCTTCACTGTAACTTCAAATTCGACCAATTCCAGGTCTGAATTTGTTGGAATAAATATTAAATCATTAATATCTCACCACTTGGTTGAATTTCTCAATTTTCCCCTGAATTTAACAACAGAAATTGGGGATTTCCCCAATTTTTCATCGTTGCTTCTAAAATTTACCATGTACGCTCTGCAACTCGAAATTTGGCCACTTCGAAATAATTCCTCTGTGAAATTTCGCTTCAACTCAGCTTGTTCAACCCATCCAGGCTCAGTGTTGAAAACTAAATCTCTCATACCATGTTGTAATGTCCTCGACCACCCATGTCGGGCCATGCTACATGGGAGAATGCTTTTGTTCTCTCTGTGGAACATACTGTAACATACCCAGCATCCAACTGAACTATGCCACACAAATTTTTCGAACTACATGAAATTAAAATATATACTCACAAAGATCTTGTGAATATATATATATATATATATATATATAATGTAAATAGACAAATACATACTGTAAATACACAGATTCATACAAACATGATAGTAAACATATACATGCAGCATGTATAAGCAATACCCATAAATACAAAGGAATTTATAATCACACATATGATAAACCCATAAAAATAAACACGTAAATAATAATGAAACATGTAAATTTATCACAAAATTGACACTTATCTTGGTAAGAATATCACTAACTGCGTGCAAACCTTCCACGAACCTCCCAGCCTTAGACCACACTCCTCATCACTCTCATCAGTGGGTCACCCCCGAGCTGGGACTAAACTCCACCCGGGTAAAGGGTTCATAACCAGGCTAATGGTTCATAGACAATAGGAAAGACTCCTTCACAAGTGACAACTCAAACTAACAGCCTACAGTCCCTCATTCCCCACATGCCTATCCCACCCCAGGAAGTTTGCCCCTTATGTGCTCAAAAGTCCTTCGGCTACCCCACTTCCTTTCCAGGCTTCAACAAGAGGCTGGACAGGAAGTCTCAGATCCCTGTAGCTATAGTTTAGCACCTTTAGGAAATCAATTCCCCAACAATTCTCTCACCCAGAGAGAAATTTCTCATGGGTCTGAAAACCTTCCACTTCAATATCCCACGGGCCTGACAACCTGCTTCTTCAATCCAACTCCCAATCTTACCAACTACACAAACATGAATAGCTATGGATATCCATTCTGATACAATGACAGGAAGTATGGAGGATAGTTGACTGCGTGCGTGAAAAGGTCATGGAATCAAGGTTGAATGATGGAAGGAATGATGGAAAATGAACTAAGTCCAAACAATATGTATGAAAGTCCCCAACTTGACACTTGTCATGTTGGAAGCTACTTTGGCCCACTTGATCCCAATTTTGGAACTTAGGATAAAATAATTGTCATACTTTATACTTCAAGAACTATTAATATAATATTCCTTTTTTGGATTAAGCTCCCTAAATTATCCATTTTCCTTAACTTTTATCCCCCACCCTTTCCCTACTAGTGAATTTTAGTCCCCCATACTCTTTTATCGTGGTCGGTCTGTGTGCAGTGATGTATTTTATATTAATGATGAGACATATACAAAAATAGGCGCACTGGCCTTTAACATCTAGGCTCTCTGGCCTAATCAAAACATAAGCATCTAGCTTATAATAACTGGATCACCAGCCTATAAAACACAATATATACACAAAGGCTCCCTGGCCTCAAAATCATGTGCACTTAAGTTGTTGCGCACGGTATCCTGGAATGTACACATCTCCTCATTTTACTGTGCAGTACATGCACACGCTATGCCATGAAAGGTGCTTACAAAAA
Organism: Picea glauca; assembly: GCA_000966675.3. NCBI lineage: Eukaryota > Viridiplantae > Streptophyta > Pinopsida > Pinales > Pinaceae > Picea > Picea glauca. The sequence goes on from JZKD02S1103137.1 coordinate 2,661, forward strand.
TGATATCAAACATATCACTAGCTTAAGTACATTTGCATTTACATTTACAATTGGGTTTGGCCTAGGTTTATTACACCTAAAGGTGTGTTTAAGAAGACTTCCCATAACCCAAATGCGAGGGCCGCTCAAAATTACTATATTGTGGAGGATATAACACAGACCCTTTGTGCAATGTCTGCTCTAGAGGTTCTCCAGAGTTTCCCCTCATAGAGAAAAGCTATGTTGTCCACCATGGGAGTGGAGGAGCCTAGTAACTCAGGGAAGATCATTTTCTATCCAACTGACTTTAAACCTCATCTTTCTCACCATGTATCCTTTTAGGTAGTAGTGGTTTACACCACGCAATCGTTGACATGGAAAATTTTCTACATGGGGGTTGATTAGGGTGTCTCGAATTGCATGATATTGTTAGAATGTTGGATGGATATTGGCCATTGATGTAGGAGCATCGCTCCCAAGCTAGCCATGTGTCAGCCAGCAAGCCACTCAATGCATTCAAAGCGTGCATTCAAGTAAGAGAGGTGTCAATCCTCTCACATTTTGAATTTGATTTCAATGTAATTAATGTATGTAAGGCCGTGGAGCCATAGAGCCATGACTTTGAAGCAGGCATTAGTTAGGAGTAGCCTTAAATGGTTGTAAGGATGAATCTAGATCCGATCTGGACTAGACAGCCATTAATTGTAAATTCAATGTAATTGAATAGAGTAGGTGAGATGGAGGGAAGAGCTCGAAGAGCCCCTCATGTAAAAAGATCTTTTGGTCTTGTTTTGAGTAGAGTCAAGAGAGAAAGGAGAAATATGCGAGAGTTAGAGTAGAGGAGAGAAGGATTCGAGACTCTGTCAAAGTCTGAGCTCAAGAACACCTTGTAAAGGAGGCATTTCATATTAATATAAAGAGTAGATTTTCCTGCATCAGTTTCTGTATGTCTTTATGTGTACATGAATGTCTTCATGTGTTCTTTATATATGTTGTAGATGTATGTTAGGTATGCATTTGCAAGGTCAGATAGGTTCTCATATATGTGGGTTCTCTGATTTCAGGTTTGGGGATCTTTGAGGCTTCATGCCAAGAGGGTGTGACAGAATACTGCGGGTTCTGAAGGCCAGTGCAGAGATGCACTTCTGAATTATGCGGGTTCAGACAGAGACATGCCAGGAGGGTACACCAGCTAAATTCTTAGATTCAGGGGAGAATCCTCAAGGTTGTTGAACACCTTGGAGGTAGGACTATGCAAAAGTGGGCACAGGACAGACATAAATTCTGAGGAATTCTGTGAGAGGTCTACCAAGAGGGCATTTGAGTAGGTGCATAGAAGGCACAGAGAGAAGATAGAATCACTGAGGGATTATGTGGAAAATCCGCCAGGAGGGCATTGAGAAAGTGCAGATAGTGCACAGGAGAACTCTGTTTGAGTTTAAAGAGGAAGACAAAACCACTGCAAGTTTTGTAGAGCTCTGCTAGGAGGGCATTTGAGTGCGTGCATAGAAGGCACAGGAGAATAACTCTATCTTGAGTTCAGTGAGAAGAGAGAGTTACTGAAGACTCTGGAGAACTCTGCCAGGAGAGCATTGAGTTGGTGCAGGAGTGCACAGAAAGGACTCTTTTGAGTTCTGGAACAGGAGAAGGGTCAAGAAGAAGACCTTCACAGGGTTGTTGAATACCCTATAGGCTCAGTAAGGATTTGCTTGAGCAAGAGACTGCCAAGCGAGCATCAGATTCTCCATCTGAGGGAGAGAAAGGGTTAAGTCCCTTAGAGGTCTGAGCAACATAGAAGCTTAGGACAGATAGCACTTTCGGGTGTGCAGAGACCCTGTAGGAATTACAGAAGTCGAAGAATCCTTCGAGGATTCAAAGAGTACAAAGCTCAAGAGGGAGAGGGATTTTATGCACAGAGACATAGCTGCAAGGAGTGCAGGAAGTTGGGGAAACCCTTTGGAGGGTTCAGAGTTGTGAAGCTTAGGAGGGAAAGCATCTTCAAGAACGCAGGCGAGACCAAGGATACAAGGTTCGCAGAGAAACAAAGGTCGAGACCTTTGATACTTGGGAAATCTTACAAGTTATTCAAGAAGAGTGGAAGCTCAGAAGGGGGCTACAGCTGTTGGTAGATCATATGGAGAGGAAAAGATCTGCATCGTTGAAGTTTCACGTCCAAGAAGCAACAGGAGAGTGCAGTGAAAAAGAGTAGATCTGGGCCGTCAGATCTATCTCATACAACCAATATCCATCGGATCTGTTGAAAAGAGCATGAGGTTTAAGCCCTTGCAAGTAGAGGAGAGAACCCAAAAATTTATGAAACGGCAGAGGCAACGGGATTTCAGGGTTCAGAACTTCGGAGATTCCGAGGACAAGAGACCAGGAGACTAGAGGTCACGGGTCACGAAGTCCCAAAGACATCAGATTCGTCCATCTAGGAGGACGCATGTCACAAGATCCTTGTATTTTGAGGATTCAGCATCAGAGAGCAGAGCAGAGGAGTCCTTCGACTTCGCGAGTTGCGAAGTCCAAAGGATATCAGGGCCGTCCATATTTGGAGGACACGTGGTGTGATTAGGGGAACTCGGAGGACCAGGGATCAAGATCATCTCATGGATTTGGGTATCATGAGATGGGAGGTAGAGGCCTTTTCTCTACAAAGTCTTGAGTCACAATATCACGATGTGATATGAGCCATTGATCGAGTAGGAAGGAGAGTTGTGAGATCTGGCATCTAGATACATCACGTATCGGAGATTCGGGAGTTTGGATAGGGTAGATCAAACTCTTGATTGCACAAAGCTTCGAGTAGTGAGGAGAAGAGACAGTCGTTGGATCCAGGTCACAGGAAGATCGTTGGATCAGAACCTTTTCCATATCACGCACTCGGGGGTTTAGAGGTTGAGAGAGGTTCTTTTCGACTATAGAAGTCACGAAGTGCCGAGGGAAGATATTTTGGGAGGACACGTGGTGCGACCATCAAGTGGGGACAACAAGGTTAACAGGTGGCGTGAACAACTAACCCGTAGAGAAAGGTGTAAGTGGTGACAGGTGGCATGTACTCGCCGCATTGAAGGAGTCAATCCACATTTGACCCATTGCCTCTCAGATTTTTGCAAAAGAAGAGCATGAAGGTTCGACTCTTCAACTCGTGAAGTTGCGAGTTGCGAGTAGGGTCAAAGGAGTCAACCTATTGTTGACTTATCACATCTCGTGGATTCACGGAAGAGGAGCACAAAGGCTCAACAACTGAATTTGTGAAGTCACGAGTAGCGAGAGGTGCTAGTTGTTATCCCTAGCCTACAGTTGTATGTAGAGGGTGCCAAAGAGAAGGGCCATACCCATATCGCAATCTCGGGTATCAGAGGTTTGAAGAAGGAGGAATCAAGGCTTCGACTCATGAAATCGCGAGATCATGAGTTTGAGAAAGGTGCTTGTGTTAAGGCATTGCTCAGAGCGTTGTGGTTGCTCAGAGAAAGGGGAATCTCGTGCCTAGTGGTTGTTCGCAAAGGTGGAGTTTCTGAAGGACCTGTGGATCGGGTTCCTTGGGAGGAAGGCCGAAAGGACCATTTCAGTTCTGTGGATCCGATAGGAAGAATGATTCTATAGCAGATCATGACCAAAGGGTCGTGGTGTACATCAAGTGATATTAGAGCTTGACTATGTTTGTATATTGCAGACGGAGGAGGCAAGAGAAAAAAAAAACCACTCTGATATACATCAGTTGTGGTATCAGAGGCAGCTTGCAGAGACAGACAGTAGAAGGTAGAGTGTTGGAAAATCTGTGGTGATTGTTTGCAGGTAGGCAGTAGTCAAGGAGGACTGTAGGAGAATATGGAAGCACTATCAGTTGCAGAGTGATAGCAGCAGGTTTTCCAGGAGGGAAAACATAAGGCAGGAAAATGGTTATTGAAGGCCATAGACAAGGTGGAAAGAAGAACCGCCAGGAGCCAAGCAAGGATGCAGTGGATAAAGAGCTCACTGAGATAAGGGCGAGGATGGAGGAACTTCCATTGTAGATGCAACAGGATGCAAGATCACATTGGGTGTATGAATGGCCCATGAAGACAAAGGTAAATTGGCCAGTTAGGGAATTGGTGGCCAGAAGACAATGAAGGCTATTAAAGAGATGGTTGAGGCATGCTAAAAGCCTTAGAGATGAAGAGGATATGGTTCATGTATGTGAGCCAAAGGCCTGGAGAAATCTCAGTGATGCTGAGGATGAATTGAGATCATTGGATGATCTCATAAACTGCCAAGAGGGCAGAACAAAAATTCCCAATTGCCAAGAGGGCAATGAAATGAGGTCACTGCGGGATCTCATAGACTGTCAGGAGGACAGTGAGGGAATTTCGCATTGCCATGAGGGAAATGAGATGATATTTCTGCAAGATCTCATAGACTGTCAAGAGGACATCAAGAAAATTTCATGTTGCTAAGAGAGCAATGAGAGGAGATCTGAGGGTCTCATAGACTTCCAAGGGGGAAGTAGAGAAGAAATCCCATGTTGCCAAGTGGGAAAAGGAGAGAAGATGAGCTCAGAGTTGAGTTCATATCAGCAAGGACAACTGACAAAGAAGAAGGATCAAAAGGACATTCTGATCATTGGAGGAATTGAAATATTCCTGCCACTTAGCCCAGTCGAGGTGAGAGTGTGCATTGTCGATGCACCAATAATAGAAAGATAGCCAGCTGTGACTGTTGGAGAAATGGAGCATATATCAAAAGCTACCCAAGCAGAAGAAGGAAATGAGAATTCCGAGGAATGGCTCAAATGTTTCAGCCAGGAAGCTCAAAAGGAAACGACTCCAGCATTGGAGCTTGCAGCAGCAGAAGAAGAAGAGACAGACAACATGAGTTTTGTTGATCTATGTGAAGAATTAGGAGCCCTGGAGAAGAGGGTGATAGTGCAAGGCATGCACATCCAATAGATCAGGTTGGAGACAAAGGGAAAATTCTAGTCCGAGGAGCAGCTGGAGGAAGCTGGAGACATGCCAACAACAGAAGTGGCAATAACAGAACTACCACAGGGAGAAATTGAACAACAGATCAGCCAAGAGGATAAGACTGTAGAGATGAATTCTGCAACAGAGTGGTAAGCTAAGGCCACAGGAGATGAAGAAGACAACATGGGAGATCTAGTTGATCTACCCATTTGCAAAGAGGAATTGCAGAGGAGCAAACTGCAAGGACAGAGCCAACCATTTGAGCAGCTGGACGAGGAGATAGAAAAGATTAGAAAGATGATGTTGAAATCAGCAGAGGAGATCAGCAGAGGGAATTTGAACAACAAAGGACCTACCGAAGAAGTAGGGAAGCAACAACAGATGCAGCAGCAGAAGCAGAGAGGTGGAGCAGATGGAAAGCTCCAAAGAATTGTTTGGGATCTAGGAGGATTTCAACAGCAATGTTGGGAATCTCATGAGCAGGAGCTCATGATTTTTTTAGATGAGGAGTATGATGCAGGAGCATCGCTCCCAAGCCAACCATGCACCATCCAGCCAGCCACTCAGTGCATTCAAAGCATGCATTCAAGGAAGAGAGGCGTCAATCCTCTCACATTTTGAATTTGATTTCAATGTAATTAATGTATGTAATGCCATGGAGCCATAGAGCCATGCCTTTGAAAAAGGCGTTAGTTAGGAGTAGCCTTAAATGGTTGTAATGTTGAATCTAGATCCGATCTAGACTAGAGAACCATTAATTGTAAATTCAATGTAATTGAATAGAGTAGGTGAGATGGAGGGAAGAGATCGAAGAGACCCTCATGTAAAAAGATATTTTGGTCCTGTTTTGAGTAGAGTCAAGAGAGAAAGGAGAACTCTGTGAGAGTTAGAGTAGAGAAGAGAAGGAGCCGAGACTCTGTTAAAGTCTGAGCTCGAGAACACCTTGTAAAGGAGGCATTTCATATTAATATAAAGAGCATATTTTCCTGCATGAGTTTCTTTGTGTCTTTATGTGTACATGAATGTCTTCATGTGTTCTTTATATATGTTATAGATGTATGTTAGGTATGCATTTGCAGGGTCATATAGGTTCTGCTATCTGTGGGTTCTCTGATTTCAGGTTTGGGGATCTTTGAGGCTTCATGCCAAGAGGGTGTGACAGAATACTGTGGGTTCTGAAGGCCAGTGCAAAGATGCACTTCTAAATTCTGCGGGTTCATACAGAGACATGCCAGGAGGGTAAACCAGATAAAGTCTTAGATTCAAGGGAGAATCCTCAAGGTCGTTGAACACCTTGGAGGTAGCACTGTGCAGAAGTGGGCACAAGATAGACATAAATTCTAAGAAATTTTGTGCGAGCTTTGCTAGGAGGGCATTTGAGCAGGTGCATAGAAGGCATAGAGAGAAGACAGAATCACTGAGGGATTCTGTGGAAGCTCTGCCAGGAGGGCATTGAGAAAGTGAAAATAGTGCACAAGAGAACTCTGTTTGAGTTCAGAGAGGAATACAAAACTACTGCATGATTTGAGCGCGTGCATAGAAGGCACAGGAGAAGAAATCTATCTTGAGATCAGTGAGAAGAAAGAGTTACTGAAGACTCTGGAGACCTCAGCCAGGAGGGAATTGAGTTGGTGCATGAGTGCACATAAAGGAATCTTTTGAGTTCTAGAACAGGAGAAGTGTCAAGAAGAAGACCTTCATAGGGTTGTTGAATACCCTGTAGGCTCAGCAAGGAGTTGCTTGAGAAAGACACTACCAAGAGGGCATCAGATTCTCCATCTGAGGGAGAGAAAGGGTTAAGTCCCTTAGAGGTCTGAGAAACAAAGAAGCTCAGGCCAGATAGCACTTTCGGGTGTGCAGAGACCCTATAGGAATTACAGAGGTCGAAGAATCCTTCAAGGATTCAAAGAGTACAAAGCTCAAGAGGGAGAGTGCTTTTATGCACAGAGACATAGCTGCAAGGAGTGAAGGAAGTTGGGGAAATGATTTGGAGGGTTTAGAGTTATTAAGCTTGGGAGGGAAAGCGTCTTCAATAATGCAGGCGAGACCAAGGATATAGGGTTCGTAGAGACACAAAGGCCGAGACCTTTGATACTTGGGAAATATTCCAAGTTCTTCAAGAAGAGAGGAAGCTCAGGAGTGAGCTACAGTTGTCATTAGATTAGCTGGAGAGGAAAAGATATGGACCGTTGAAGTTTCATGTTGAGGAAGCAACAGGAGAGCGCAATAGAAAAGAGTAGATATGGGCTGTCATATATAGCTCATACAACCGATAGCCATCGGATCTGTTGAAAGGAGCATGAGGTTTAATCCCTCACAAGCAGAGGAGAGAACCTGAAAAGTTTTGAAATGACAGTGGCATCAGGATTTCATGGTTTGGAACTTCAGAGATTCCAAGGACAGGAGACCGGGAGACTATAGGTCACGGGTCATGAAGTCTCGAATACATCAGAGCCATCCATATAGGAGGATGTGTGTCACAAGATCCTCGTATTTTGAGGATTCAACATTGAAGAGTAGAGAAGAGGAGTCCTTCGACTTCCTGAGTTGTGAAGTCTCGAGGAGATTAGGGTCATCCATCTTTGGAGGACACGTGGCGTGATCAAGGGAACTCAGAGGACCAGGGATCAGGATCATCTTGTGGATTCGGGTATCATGAGTTCGAAGACGGAGGCCTTTGCTCTACAAAGTCCCGAGTCGCGAGATCACGATGTGATCTGAACCGTTGATCTGGGAGGAAGGAGAGACGTGAGATCTGGCGTCTCAATACATCGCGTATCAGAGGTTCAGGAGTTTGGAGAGGACAGATCAAACTCTTGATTGCACGAAGCTTCGAGTAGCGAGGAGAAGAGACAACCATTAGATCTAGGTCACAGGAATACCGTTGGATCAGAACCTTCGCCATATCATGCACTCGAGGGTTCGGAGGTTGAGAAAGGTTCTTTTCGACTACAGAAGTCGTGAAGTGCCAAGGGCCAAGATTTTTGGAAGACACGTGGCACGACCATCAAGTGGGGACCACAAGGTTGATAGGTGGCATGAACAACTAACCCCGAGAGAAAGGCGTAAGCGGTGATAGGTGGCATGGACTCGACGTATTGAAGGATTCAACCCACAGTTGACCCATTGCCTCTCGGGTTTTCTCAAAAGAGGAGAACGAAGGTTCAACTCTTCAACTCACGAAGTTGTGAGTTGCGAGTAGGGTCAAAGGAGTCAACCGATTGTTGACTTATCGTGTCTCATGGATTCGCAGAAGAGGAGCACCAAGGCTCAAGAGCTGAACTTGCGAAGTCACGAGTAGCGAGAGGTGCTAGTTGTTAGCCCTAGCCTATGGTTGTATGTAGAGGGCGCCAAGGAGAAGGGCCATACTCGTATCGCAATCTCGAGTATCAGAGGTTTGAAGAAGGAGGAGTCGAGGCTTCACCTCGTGAACTCGCGAGATCACGAGTTTGAGAAAGGAACTTGTGTTAAGGTGTTTCTTAGAGCGTTGTGGTCGCTTGGAGAAAGGGGAAGCTCGTGCCAAGTTCTCGTTCGCACAGGTGGAGTTTTTGAAGGACCTATGGATCAGGTTCATTGGGTCTTGAGGAAGGCCGAAAGGACCATTTCGGTTCCATGGATCCGATAGGAAGAATGATCCTGTAGCGGATCTTGACCCAAGTCTCAGGGGTCTGCATCATCCATCTTGAGTGGTCTCTGTCGCCTATGTTTCTTACAGATTTTGATGGTCGATCATTCAGACCACACGATATAATTATTTATTTCTCTTTGTAGTTGAAGGGTAAAACCGTGTGCGTCGAGGTTCAAGTAGTCGATGCACCTCTCGACTACAATCTTCTATTAGGATGGAGTTGGACTTACAGAATGCATGCGGTTTTCGACACCATTTTTTGGGTTCTATGCTTTCCTCATGAAGGATGAATTATAACTATAGAACAATTGTCTTTCTCTCGACCTAACCCTTCATCGGGAGCTTCCAAAATCTCTATGATTGATAACCCATAGCCAGGCACTATCAACTTAGGTGCCAATTTTTTTTCGTCATTGATGGGAACTTTTGATTATCTATCGCCTTCCAATGATGTAAGGTTTATTTTGTCTTTCCCCAACTAGGTGAAGGCTGCCATTTTTCAAGTGTCATCCTTTAAACCAAGATACTTTCATGACCCGTGGACTTTACCTTCCCCATCGACTTCGATGGAAGGGATAGGGAACCTTGTCATGGCCATGCCCTTATCCGTTGATGAGGTTGCATACAATGTTGTCCAGCAAGCCTCGTCCAACCCCAATATGACTCCCTCATAGGAAACAGATCCATTTCTCAAGCATATTTGGGATCAATACTCTCTTGCCTCTCAGGACCCTTTAGAATTAGTCTTTCCCTCTAATGAGGCGATTTTGGAGGAAATCACTGGTCCCGACAGACCTTCAGATGATCTATGCCATAGATATTATTTTCTTCCCAACCTTAGGAGAATAAAGGTGGGAGAGTTTGTTTTGACCATGAATGGAGATAACCCTTGTCGTGTTAACCCTCTGGCTACACACAGAGTATACGTCGAGGGAAACACATAAATTATTGTTTAAATGATTCCTATCGATATCTCCAAAACCCATGGCATCATGGAGAATGTCTTTATCGGAGCAGATTGCTCACCCGAATAGATCCAGATTTACACCGAGTTGTTTAAGGAGTTCAACGACATTTATTCCTAGTCTTGTGAGGATATTCTAGGCATCAAACCACAAATTATTGAACATGAGATTACGACTTATCCTAATGTCAAACCGGTCCGACAGAAGCTTCACCTGGTCAATCCTCAAAAGGTAGCGACGATAAAGGCTAAAGTAGAGAAAAGTTTCAAAGTTGGTTTCATCTACCCCATACAATTGACAGAATGGGTATCAAACCCGGTTCATGTCAACAAAAATAGGGCACGATTTGTGTTTGTATGGATTTATGTGATTTGAACAAAGCTTTCCCAAAAGACAATTTGCCAACCCCATTTATTAATCAGATTGTCGAAGAGTGTGTGGGTTGCAAAGTATTTTATTTCATGGATGGTTTTTCAGGATAGAATCAAATTCAAATAAAACTCGAGGACCAACATAAAATGGCTTTTATTTGTCCTGGGGTACCTTCACATATCAAAAAATTCCTTTTGGTCTGAATAATGATGGAGATACCTTTTAGCGGGCCATGTCATTCACTTTTCACAACATCAAACACATATTTGAGGCATACTTGGATGATATAGAATCACGTTCTTGCAAGAGATACCATCATCTCGCCCACTTACGACTAATCTTTGAATGGTGTCGCTACTATCGAATCTGCTTGAATCCAAGCAAGTGTAGTTTTTGTGTGACATGGAGTCGCTTATTATGTTTCATTGTCTCAACAAAAGGGATCATGGTCGATCCTCTAGGTTGAGGTGATAGTTCAATTTCCTCCCCTGCAAACAATACCTCATCTTAAGAGCTTACAGGGAAAACGAATTTTCTTCGACGTTTTGTCACTAATTATGATGAGATCACTAAAGGGTTAATGTGTATTTTGAAAAAAGGGGTCCCATTCTAATGGGATGAAGCAACTTAGCACTCCTTTGAAGAGTTGAAATGTTCCCTGCATCTTCCCCTCTACTCAGGCCTCCTGATTATAACAAAGATTTCTTGTTGTATTTGGTTGCTACAGAGTCAACCATCAGCATGGTATTGGTTCAGGAGGATGACACGCTTGAAGAGAACATTATCTATTACCTTCTCCAAGGCCTATTTGGACCAGAACTCGACTACTCTCATGTTGAGAAACTTGCTTTGGTGGCTTTCCACACTGTCCAATGGTTTCATCACTATATATTAATTCGTAAGACCACTGTCATTGTCGTCATCAACCCTTTCCAATATGTGTTAACATGAAGGGTCATTGGCAGAAATATTATTAGATGGATAGTTATCCTATAGGATTTTGACTTGGATTTTGTCTCCGCAAAATCCAAAAATCCATTGGACTTCGCCGAACTAATTTCGGAACTACCAGTCGAGTCTTGTGATATAATACCCGAAGAGTCACCTATCAATGGAGATTTATTTCTAATTGCATCTTCGGACGCTTGGTATGGAGATATACTTGTGTATCTTCAGACTTTGAAATGCCCCACTTCTTGTTCTTGCAATGAGCATCGACGAATATGACACCAAGCGTGAAACTATCTTATCCTCGATGACACCTTGTATTGTCGAGGTGTAGATTGAATTATTTGATGATGTCTTACCCAAAAATAAGAAGATCATGTTTTGAATGTCTATCACACTGGAGCATGTGCCAGTCATTTGTCTTGGTTGGAAACATCCCAAAAGATTCTTCACACAGGATACTTCTGGCCCTCATTAATCAAAGATTGTCTTGAAGCGATAAAGAAGTGTCACCCGTGCCAGATATTCTATCGGAAGATGTGGGCACACCCTGCTCCTATGTTTCCATCCATTTTTGTCGGTCCCTTCACCAAGTGGGGGATTGATATCACTACATGTCACCAAGATTCTTCCAGGGGTCACTGCTATATCGCCGTAGTAGTAGACTACTTCACTAACTGGGTTGAAGCTATGCCAACGTTTAACAATGATGGAGAAATTGCTACCCTTTTCATCTTCAATCAGATAGTAGAAATATTTGGTATCACGAAGGAGATTGTCACTGACCATGGCAGTCACTTATAGAATAAAATGATGATTAAATTAACATCAAATCTTGGTTTTAAACAAGAACATTCATCACCTTATTACTCGCAAGTGAATGGTCAGGTAGAAGCTGTGAATAAGTTTCTCAAGACTTTTCTTCAGTGAATGATCAATTCGGCCAAATCAAATTGCCATTTGATGTTATATTCAACATTATGGGATTATCAAACTTTGGTAAATACTGCCACTATATTTTCACCTTTTCAAATCGTCTAAGGGCTAGAAGAAGTCTTACCCATTGAATTTCATATCCCTTCTTTAAAGTTGGCAATGGAACTACTTCCCGACATTACATCACTTGAGGAACGTCTTCTATATCTTGAGCAGCTTGATGAGCCGCATTGTGATGCAACCTTGGATAATGAGGCTCATAAGAAATGAGTCAAGTGTCAATACGATCGGTCTGTTCTCCCTTGGTTCTTTTCCAAAGGTGATCTTGATGTGGTTTATGACCAAGACAAAGATCCCCTGGGGGAAGGAAAGTTCAAACCCATGTGGTTCAGACCTTTCATTGTGAAAGAGGTCTTGGAGAAGGGTGCTTACCGTTTGGTTGATTTCAAGGGAAAGGCCTTAGTAGAGCCTAGAAATGGGTTCTACCTTAAAAAGTACTACTCTTAGGTCGGTCACCTAAGTGGCTTCTTATATATATGTATAGTATTTTATACAATTTTTTTCTTTTTTCATTTTATGGACATGTAGTTATTTATGTCTTCTTTTTCACTATGGAAGATGTCAAGTGAATCAGGGGTTTACTCTGGGTTCACAGATGATGCTAGCCGACACACTAGGAGGCTTTCTTCCATAGCTTGGGTGATTTTCACACCCAAAGGCCAATTTCTATCTTCCAGAGGTATTTGTCTAGGCGATGTAACCAATAATGTTGTCGAATACAACGTAGTGATAGAATCACTACGTGACGCTTTGTCACATGGTATTTCTCACCTCAAGGTTTACTTAGGTGCTCAACTGGTTGTGTCCCAATCAAATGGGGTTTACCATATTTATGATACCACTCTTCACCCACGATTCCTTAGGGTACATCTCTTAGAACAATATTTCGATTATATTACTTATATTCATGTTTCTAGGAGATTTAATCATTTAATTGATACTCTAGCTAATTGAGTTTTAGATTGACATGTTCCTCACATGTAAAAGTAAAACACACACACACACACACACACACATGTAAATATATTTGTAAAGAATGTCATCCATAAAACAAGAAAGATGTATATATGTATATGTGTGTGTGTGTCCAAAATGGTTTCATGAGTACAAAAGTGGGAATGAAAGCCTCAAAATGATTGGTATACATCGTCGAACTTAAGCCCTCAAAATACATAATACAAAAATTTCCCTCAACACGTAAGTAGTCCGACACTATCTAAGGTCTAGGTCTATTGTCCCTACTGTAGTGGACAATGACATTTGCAAGATGCCAAAATAACTAGACCCAAGTCTGAGGCACCCCTACTACATGTGGCTACATTGCTGGGGGGAGGTCCTCGATCTCAACCATATGAACTACATGAGTGAGAGCAGTGAGGTTCCTCTCCACTCATCGTAGGACTCTATCAACCTCTCTGGCTGGGGATCCTCCCATAGTTGTCGACCCTCCAGTGGATACTGGTCCTACCCCTAGTCGAGGATGACGCCTAGTCATGGTGAAATCTATCAGTCGAACAAGTCCCACATATGTACATAAAATATTTGTAAGTAAGTACTCTAACACACACATAAAAAGGATATATATAAAAATTAAAAATTTAATAACTTAAGAAAAAAAGGTATATGTTACCTATCTGGCCATGCTCCTCACTACGAGCATGTATGGATATCTAAGGAAGGTAATCCCTACATAGGCATAGTCCTCTATGAATGGAATATTACATGCCCACTAGTCGAATAATTTTTCGTCAAAGGCCTCTTGGGTCCTTCCTCCACCTTGTCTAGGCAGTAAAACTACCCACCTGCACACTACTGGGAAGGAGGAAATATGCCCTTGTATTGTCCCTCTCTAACTGAGACTGGGCAACCTCTCAAAGAAAAAGGAACATAAAATGGTACCAAACCTGAAGTTCTTGTTGGTATGCCTACGACACTCTATGAGTTTTCTCTTCATGAACACTAGCATGGTAATACTCCAGTAAAAAACCAATGCCTCTTAACACTAAACTACACAGTGCATATGTTCATGGGAGGCTCGAGGAAGTGTTGCGAGGCCAATGATCCACTTGATCATGAGTAGAATAACTTGCAGGGAGAGGCTGGTAATCTTGTGAATTGGAACTTGAGAACCCACTTTCTTTGTTCCATCCTCACAATGCATCATGATGTAGTATTCTATATTGTACCTCCCTTGAGGAAAATTACTCAAGTTAACTAACTCCCATCTCCTAGAGAGGTTGGTCAAGAAGTAAATTTCCTCCATAGTTTGGGTCATTGATTGACCCTCTAACATGAATTTCTCTACGTCGGGATTCCATCACTCTACCAAAACATTAAGAAACCTCGATTGTGCTCTCATGAATAGAAGCTTAAATAATTTTCATAGACCACACTATTTTAGCATAGCAACTGCCACAGGGTCCTCCTCGACCAAGACGTCCAACTTGTAACATCCTGCTCAGGTGCACTGAGAAAACTTATTCTTTGTGGACACTTGCTCGCAAGTGATCTGGAATTTTATGATGTTAAAACATTTATCCTTGATTATGATGTGTTATGATAGATGACATGATGTTTTACTGCTTTGATGTAGACAGGTGCTATTGACTCAGTTTTATTGAGTGTGCAGGATTTTGGACCTTGAGGATGCAGAGGCATCGGTGGAACCCCTTGGACTCTGGATTGAGTCAGGGAGTGTGCTATTTGGGTTGATTTATTTACCGTGATATTTAATTGATTTGATGATATGATGTTGACATGTTCTGACATGATTGTTGATGATGCAGGACGACGATAGCTTGTCGACCAGACTCACATATGGAGTAAAGGGGTCACACACGATTTCCAGAGAGGTTGAGGGAGAGGTGTGGACAACAGCCCTGCCACAACCTACTAGCACTCCCGTCATGGCTCAAACTATAGGTTAATGATTACCTAGTTCGAGAGGATCCACGATGTCATGAGGGAAGACTGCAATAATTGCTCACGATGATTCTAAGGGGGACGCTATAAGGTGGGGGCCTCATTCCTTAGAGCCCTTAGTCTCCCACAAGTTCACCTGGCGGAGTGTTGACTCTAGGGGTTATAGATGTCTACTAATCAGTGAACTTGGCGAGTGGCACCCTTGGAGCATGTGGTGCATCCTGAAGGGCACGTCACGCAAAAGAAACACAAGTCAACGAGTGGCACCCTTGGAGCATGTGGTGTAACCTGAAGGTCACATCGCGCGAAAGAAACACAAGTTAGCGACTGGCACCCTTGGAGCATGTGGTGCATCCTGAAGGGCACGTCGCGCAAGAGAAACAACTGGGGCGAGTGGCACCCTTGGAGCACGTGGTGCATTCTGAAGGTCATGTCGCATTGATGTTGAGGAAGGAACAAACCTAGATGGCCCTAAGACATTTAACACCTTAAGAAATTCTTAAAACGACTTCCCTAAATAATTATCGCTCAGTTCAAAATCTAAACCTAAGTCTAAAACTTCTCTAGGGTAAAAATTTGTTTAGCCTTAAGAAAAAGACTCTATAAAAAAAAAATAAAGATATAAACTAAAACCCACTTAAGTAATAGTTTTAGTCTTCTTAAATTTAGAGGGTAAAATGAAGAGAGGAATAATTTAATTAAAATCCGTTGTTTTAAATTTGTAAGGAGGAAATAAATTATTAACTTGTGGAAGTATAAAAATATTTTAAATTAATAATAAAGGGAAAAGAGTAAATAGCGCAACTGCCATTTTGGCTCTAATAAAAAGGAGAAAGAAGGGAATAATAAGAATTAGGAAACTAGGTAATGGAGGAAACATAATAAAGGAAAGTTGGGAACTTATGCTAAAAAGCGAGGTCAACATAGTAAGGAATCTACAATTAAGAACCTTATAATTTGAGCTAATTTAGCAACTTCATTTTTAGGGAAATTATTTAAAACATGTAAGGGGATATAGGAACACCTAGGAGGAAATTTACGAGCAACTCTAGGTGGGTGAGGGAAATAAGTAATTTAATAATTTAAAGAAAATAATTATTTGAGGAAAGAGGGGGATGGACGACACTTGTGCGAAGGAGAATATTTAGAATATTTTTATTTAAACTTAATTAAAATGTGATTTAGGGAAAGTTGGAGGTTGGAAAAACTCTATAAAAGAAAGGGAAGATGAGGAAGAAAGGGATCGGTTGTTAGCGTAACGTTACGCTGCCGAAATTGTGACTTGACTGATTACTTGTGGAGAGTTGGGATTTTCTAGCTTGGATAGGAGTGGTAGCTCGGCCTTGCGAGGCGAGCTGGGAAGCTAGACGGACCATCTGGATTGTGTGTGGCCCCTTTTTGGCTCGAGGGGCTAAGGGGGAAGCAGAGTACCCCTAGCGATTGGCTGGGAGGTACCGGTGTAGTCTCTACGGTCGGCGAGCGAGAGCGGCGTGGAGCAGGAGCGGTACGGAGCGCGGGGTCATCATTCGAGGCGGGAGTTAAGGCAAAGTAATGTTTTTCATTTGCATGATAGAAGGTATTAGGATGTTAGCCGTCTCCTATTGTTAACAACATTCGGTATTAGATAAAAGAATTTTATGATCTCGGCATTGCCGACCTTCCTTGGATCTATGCGATCTCCCGTTGTTCCTTGCGTTTGTTGTCTGTGTTTTTACATTTCTGTGGGCGTTTAATTATCCCAGTGGGCATTTTTACCTTTGCAGTGGGCGTTTTTTCATTGTCGTGGGTGTTTTTACATTCATGTGGGTGTATTTACATTTCTGTGGGCGTTTAAATATCCCAGTGGGCGTTTTTACCTTTGTCGTGGGCATTTTTACATTGCCGTGGGCGTTTTTACATTTCTGAGGGTGTATTTACATTTCTATGGGCGTTTAAATATCCCAGTGGGCATTTTTACCTTTGCCGTGGGTGTTTTACATTGTCGTGGGCATTTTTACACTTATGTGGGTGTATTTACATTTATGTGGGCGTTTAAATATCCCAGTGGGCGTTTTTACCTTTACCATGGGCGTTTTTACATTGTTGTGGGCGTTTATAAACTTCTGTGGGTGTTTTTATATTGATGTGGGCATTTTTATATTACTATGGGCATTTTCTATTACTGTGGGCGTCTTGTATATCGATGTGGGCATTTTCGTTTTTGTAAATTTAGATCTGAGAATTCGTTCTGGCAATAGATGTATGCGCATTTCGTTTTGTAAATTAGATCTGAGAATTTATTCTGGCAATAGTTGTTTGGGAAATTTTGTTTTGTAAATTTAGATCTGAGAATTCGTTCTGGCAATAGATGTATGGGCATTTCGTTTTGTAAATTTAGATTTGAGAATTCATTCTGGCAACAGTTGTTGGACATGATAGCTCTTGATGTTTTTAATCAACTGTTAACCTCAAGACAACGCACTATCCTTGTGACACCTTATTTATTAAATTATTTGTTTTCAGTTAGAAACAAAATTTATATATTAAACCATTAATCTAGAGACACCCTATCCCTCGTAAAATCTTAATGGGTTGTATTCTAAACCAGAAGTAGAAAAGTATTGTTCATGTTTTAAGTGCCGGTTGAGATTGGATTATTTCGAATTAATTGAATGCATTCAATTTTGGCATAATGGGCAATCGAATTTATTGTTAAGAGCAACCTCCTTTGTCAATAATGTTTTCTGAATTAGCAATTCAATTATTTGGGTTAATGATAGAAATATACTTTATTTAATAAAGGCAATCTGCCTTGTATTAGTTAACTTTTCATAACAACAACTACTTTATATTAGTTAGTATGTATTAATAGCAAGCTACTTTATTTGGCTGATGTTTCA
>JZKD02S1103137.1:20302-34404 GCA_000966675.3 Picea glauca
TCGGGTATGGTCCTGCACATCAAAGACTACGCCCTCCATGGGCTCATCAGTCCTCGGGATCATAGCAATGCAAATCATATTTCATCATTAAAGTTATCAAATAAATGCATGAAATACCTACCATATCATCTAAGAGCTCAAAGATATTACACAGATCTACTATACAAAGCTAAGGAAACTGATAGAACAACCTATTGGGATAACACCCACAAGAGATGGAAAGTTCCCTCAGAATATTATTCAAGCCATGTTTTATGAGGTGATATGGTTTTTAGGGATGTCCAGTCACAGTAAGACCAAGGGCAGGTGTTGTCTGTGGGTGCCTTTGTAGGAGGCGAGCTGTACCTATCATGGATGCATTTTTTCCAAGCCCTTTTTGCCTTTATTTTTCTTTTATTTCTTTTATTTCCTTTTTACTTCAAGGTCTGACTAGAGGACACTACCTTGGCTTGGTGGCCAGAGATGACAGCGTTACCCACTGGTATCTTCGCAAAAATGATAAGGCTGGCTCGTGATGAGACCCCCTTTCCTTTGGCCATGCAACCAAAGGACACTGCCCTGGCTTGGTGACCAGATAGTGGCAATGTCATACTGTTGGATACCTATGAACATAATGGGCTGGCTCATGATGAGACCTCCCATCCTCTTGGTTAGGTCTTGTTTTTTATTATTTTTCTTAGGGTCCCTTTAGTTTCTTATCGAGAGGATTTTTATTTCCTTCTCGGGGATCCCCTAGGCGAATCATCTCTAGTTTTTATTTCCTATGGATTTTATCTTTTACCAGCTACTTTTACCCCCTGGGCATTTAGCCCCTTCTTACCACAAGACAAAGTGTAACCCTCAAAGGTCATCCTAATGGTTGGACTAGGGGAGTGGGATGGATGAGTGGGGTATAAGATGTAAACATGATAAAATGGTGGGAGCGGACGATGGCTCTGCAAATCCCCCTTGGTGGCTAACCAAAACCCATGAATATCAACTCGCTAAGTCACCCCATCAATCACCCCAACAATGGTTAAGTGGATTAGTGTAAGATCCAAGCAGTCATCAGAAATGAAAGGAACCTAATGCATATATAAGAAGGTTATAACGATAAAATCTGACACATACTATGATACCTTGGACCAATTACCTCATGGAGCAAGAGTCCTCTCTGAAGCAAGTCTAAGCCGGTGGTGATGGAAGCTGCTACTGTTGACAGGAAAAGTCTGGCGAAGAAGAAGAAAGATGGGCCCTCCAGGGCCATGCTCAAGTCAATCCCACTCTTGGTACTCCATGTCTAGGACCATGTGGGCCTCGAGACATGATCTCCTAGTTATCCCTAGATATCAGGGATAACAAGGCCAATCTTGCATAAATTCATTTTTCTCAGGATCCACCCAAACACCAGCCTTGCTGAAAATATGACTCACATATTACTAAGAGTTCATAGTGACTCTCATGAGTTCAAAATACAGTCTTGGGAATGTCTTCTTATTTCATACAGATTTAGTGGTAGCAAAAATGTAGATCTAGTTTTGTGATGTACTGAACACCACTCAATTCATATAAGAGGTCATCAATGAAAAGAATGAGGAATTTGTCTTTGATTGTGTTATTTTCAAGGGCGTGAAAATCAGGACACATGTGCCAACTACCTTATTTCTTGAGTACCATGACCACAGAGGAAGAATAGGGGATGGTACTAGGATGGATAACACCTGCTTCTAAAAATTCATGAACAATTTTCTCAATTTCATTCCTCTGGGAAAAGGGATGATGATAAGAGTGAACATTGGGAGGAAGACTACCTGGTATGAGAGGGATGGAATGATCATGGATTCCACAGGAAGGAGGGAATTCTTTGGGAGTGGTAAACACAACTTCGTGGTGAAAGATGATAGATTGGAGGTTAAGATGCACAAAAGGTATCTCAAAAACAAGAATGGATTGGAGTTGGTAATTAATTCCAGAATGACCTTTTTTTAGGAGATTTTCCATGTGATGGGAACTGATGATCTTAGGGGAGCCTGTTGTGATTCCTTGGAACTTATATTGTTGTCCCTACTATTGGAATTGCATGGTTAAGTCCTTAAAATCCATGAGAGTGGGGTCGAGAGTGCATAACCATTCGACACTGAGAACAATGTCACAACCACCCATGTCTATAGAAAACATATGGGATTTAAGGTGATAATGAATAGTTTGGAGCCACATGATTTCACATTGTCCCCCACATTTCATGGAACCTCCATTGACAATAATGAATTGAAAATTATTGAAAACAAAGATGTAACAATTGACTTCTTGGGAAATGCGGCAATGAATAAAATTATGGGTGCTACCATTGTCCACAAGGATGATGACTTTCCTATTTTAAAAGTAACCAATTAATTTGAGAGTCTGGGGAATAGAGGAGCCAGTGGCAGCATTAAGTGAAATCACTGGGTCAACTTCTAGTGGATCAGAGGGTGGGTTCAGATCAGATGGAGGTGGTAGTTCTTCCACAAGTGGAACACCAACCTATTTATCATAAATATCCTCAATCACAACCATAAAACCATTATGTTCCTTACACTTGTGCCCTGAAAAATATTTGTCATCACAATTATAACAAAGACCCTTGAGTTGAAATTCAACTATTTCAGCCTTGGTTAATTTCTAGATCTTGAGGGGATTTGCAGGAGGGGCATGATTGGTGGGTTTAGGGAGAGGTGAAAGGGAGGGTTTGTGTATCTGGGAGGATGCAACAATTAAATTCTTTGGAAATGCGATGATGAATAAAATTATGGGTGCTACCATTTTCCATAAGGATGATGAATTTCTTATTTTTAATGTAACCAATTAATTTGAGAGTCTAGGGAGCAGAGGATCTAGTGAGGGAATTAAGTGAAATCACCAGGTCAACTTCTAGTGGATCAGAGGATGGGGTCATATCATATGGTGATGGTAGTTCCTCCATGGGTGGAACAACAACCTCTTCTTTATAAATATCCTAAGTCACATCCATAAAAATATTATGTTCCTTACACTTTTTCCCCGAAAATATTTGTCATCACAATTATAACAAAGACCTTTGAGTTGACATTCAACCATTTCAACCCTGGTTCATTTATGGATCTTTAGGGGATTTGTAGGAGGGGAATAATTGGTGGGTTTAGGGAGATGAGGAAGGGGGGGTTTGTGTATCTGGGAGGATAAAATCGGTTGTTATTCCTTGGATCAGTGAGCAACCTCCAACCAAGTCTGGGGGCATGCCATGAGAACATCAACACATATTTTATATTTGATGCCACTGATAAATAATTCCCTAAAGAAAGCATCTGACATGCCTTCCATTCTTAAAGACAAGTTCTCAAATGCGGAAATAAAGTATTCCATAATGCCAAATTTATTCAACTTTGTCAAACAACCTAAATGGTGGGTGTCAGATTCAAAGCAATCATAAAGTTATGCCACAAAATGTTTCCAAGAAACATACCCTTGGCGGGCTTTTTTTCTCCATTGCAACCATTTTCATTGTTTCGGATCCATATGTAGGACACCATAAGGAAGCTTGGATAAATCATCAGTAATTCCATGCAAAGAGAAAAAATGTTCTGTTTGGATGACCCAGCCTATGGGGTCTGATCCATCAAATTTTTTCATCTCAATTTTGGGAGGGTGAACGTGTCAAGAAAAGTGGGTAGTATGAGGACCTTGGTAATGGGAATATTCATGGTCATCCTGATAAGATGGTTTTTCAGAAGAGGAAGGGTTCTAGGAATGACCCATGAATTTTTCAAGGGTGGATTTAAGGTCCTTGAGGTATTTGATGTGGGGACATTGGTCTTAGAGGGTATGAATAGAATAATTTATCGAGCTAAGGTTAGCATTGATATTCATGATGCCTTCCCTCTTCTGGAGGTTTCCATCAACCAATGCATTAAGTTCTTGGGATCATGTTAGGGTCCTAACCCACACATAGGTAGAACAATATATTCGGATGTAATAAAGGTCAATATTAATATGGCCTTTCAATAAAATATAATAAGGCAGATGTAAGAAGACCTAATAGAAGCTTCCACTTCTAGAAGGATATTCCTCTAGATGTTTCTTTTTAGTATAAATAGGAGTCGAGGGTAAGAGAACCCTAGCTGGGAGATTATTCTAATAGAGTGTTGCTCGACTGGAGGTTTCCCCCTTGAAGAGGCCTATGAACATTGCTTTCTGAATCAAAGTGTTATTTATGTTGTTGTTCTTATATCATTTATGTGTTATTGTGGAGATTATGTTGGTTATATTATTGTTATTCTTCCATTTCTAGCATTTTATTTATGTTCTTCATACTTTTTATATTTGGTATATTACAAGTGGTATCATAGCACTTTTGTTGGTAGAAATTGTGGGTAAATTGTTTTTTTAGGGTAGAGACGTATTCCAACATCTTTAAGCCATAGAGATTTGTAGTTATGCACATAAATCCATGGTTGAGGGGTTCATACATGAAGGAAATACAAGTGGTTCTTAAGCACACATCTGTTGGCCACCCTTGTAATCCCTGTTGGTACCCCTTCGAGTGGTAGCGCATCAGACAACACCTCTATATGGATCGACCTAGATTTCATTAATCCCTATTTAGATAAACCGATCGCCCCCCTGACTCCTATAGTGTCACCGAGAAAAACACTTGGGAAGATACTCTCTAGTACCTGGGTAGTCGGGTAGTACGGCTAAGGGTATGGTCTATCCTCCTTAGTTAGTGCCCTGAGATATTGGGCCGAGTACTATTGTTGGACCCCACACGCATATCAGAGAGCTATAGCGCAAGGCAGACCCTTGTCTGTAGAACCCTTGAATACCTAACCCTTGGGGATAGAAACATAAACAAATTTAAATAGACAAGATCTATTTCGGCACGACTGTGTTTGGGTTTCCAAATCACTACACATTTCTTCCTGGTTAATCATTTGGGCATCTCATAATTGCAGTATTCTTCAGACCAGAGTATAACTCCATAGGTGGAAATGTTTTCACCATTATTTGAGACCTATCCCATTAGATTCATCTCTTCACCCTTATCACATTCATACATATCATTTTTCAGAAAAAAACTTGACCCCACCCGCCCCTTTTCGGTTCCCTCATCCTTATGGCCCATACCTATAGCCAAGACTTGGAATCTTGCTTCAATACCTTGCAATCTAGTCTCACCGAGACCCAACAAGAAGTGAAACACCTTAGTGCCAATGTTGTTACCATCAATACAACCATGCAGTCCTCAATGGAGGAAATCAAACAAGAAATGACCACCCATCTTGAATCTGTCTTTTCGTCACTCTGCACCAAGCTTCATATCCCTACATATGGCGCTTCCTCTGATGCATGTCTAAAGACTAAAGGTGAACATTCCTCTCATTCCCATAAATTTAAGCACCATCACTTTTAATGTGACCTACACCTTCTGCGGGTGGATGTGACCAAATTTGATGGCTCAAACCCCACTAGTTGGGTAACCCAAATGGAACAATATTTCTCTTTATACGACGTTACCAATGATTTGGCCAAACTCGAGTATGGTGTTATCCATCTAGATCAAGAATGTTGGCAATGGTGGCAATGGAGAAAAACTTCTCGTCAAGGGTATATTGCTTGGACACACTTTGTGGTAGAGCTTTATGAACATTTTGACACTGACACCAACCATTTGGGCCATTTGACATAGTTGAAACAATCAGGAATAGTGGAATAATTTATAGCTTCCTTTGAGCGCCTGGATTTTCAGACAGAGGGCATGTCTGATGATTTTTTTCAAGAGTGTTTTATCAATGGCCTCAAGGATGAGATTCAGGCCCATGTCCTCATGGCTCAGCCTCATAGTTGGGTGGAGGATACTAAAAGAGATAAAGAAGCACAATAGGTTGTATCTTCTCAAAACTGAAAACCCTCCTTTATCCCTCGCCCTAAACCAGTAAATCGCACTACTCCCTCCGCTCCACTAAATATCCAAAAATTGACCCAGGCTGAAATGTTTGAACGCCAACTCAAAGGCCTTTGTTATAATTGTGATGAAAAATATTTCTCGGGCCACAAGTGTAAAGAACAAAATATTTTTATGGCCATCTCCGAGGATATCTCAAAAGAGGATGTAAAAACTCCCTTTGTGTCTGAGTCACCTGAATCCACTGACATAACCCCTCCCTCAAACCCTCCCAAAGTAGAACTAGTCATTTCCCTCAATGCTCTCACTGGCTTCTTTACTCCCCAAACCCTCAAGCTAATCAGTTACATCAAGCATCAGAAGGTCATCATTCTAGTTGATAGTGGAAACACCCATAATTTTATTCATCGTCACATTGCCCAAGAAACTCATTGCTACATCCATGCCGTCAATAATTTCCAAATCATGATTGCCAATGGTGTTTCCATTAAATGTGGAGGGCGTTGTGAAAATGTGCATCTCCAAATTGGTGACTACCACCTGAAATCCCATATGTTTTCTATAGACATGGGAGGTTGTGACATTGTTTTGGGTGCAAAATGGCTAAGGACTTTGGGTCCCATTCTCATGAATTTTAAAGACTTAACCATGAAATTCGACTAGGAGGGCCACCAATATAAGTTCCAAGGCATCACCGTTGGTTCACCGGAGATCATTAGTTCCCATCACATGGAAAAGATGCTCAAAAAAGGTCATTCTGGTGTTATCGCCCAACTCCATGCCATACAAGAAATAGAGACACCCTTGGTCCCACAAGACCTCCAAGCCATCCTTTCTAAACATCAATTTTCCACTCCCCAAGGACTCCCTCCTTCCCATGGTGTTCATGATCATTCCATTCCCCTTGTACCTGGAAGCCTCCCTCCCAATATCCGTCCATATCGTCACCCATTTTCCCAAAAAAATGAAATTGATAAAATGGTCCAGGAACTCCTTAATGCAGGTGTTATCCGCCCTAGTACGATCACCTACTCTTCTCATGTGGTCATGGTCCTGAAGAAATAAGTTTCTTGGCGAATGTGTCCTAACTTCCGTGCCCTCAACAAACTTACCATCAAAGACAAATTCCCCATTCTTATCATTGATAACCTCCTGGATGAATTGAGTGCCCCCCAATTCTTCACTAAACTTGATCTTCATTCGAGCTACCACCAAATACTTATGAAAGAGGCCGACATTCCTAAGACTGGCTTTAGAACTCATCATGAGGGACTCTATGAGTTTTTGGTCATGCCTTTTGGCTTGTGTAATGCCCCCTCCACCTTCCAAAGCCTCATGAATCATGTCTTTCGTCCTTTTCTCCTCCATTTTGTCTTAGTTTTCTTTGATGATATCCTCATATATAGCAAAAACTGGACAGACCATACTTTTCATGTGGATCGAGTTCTCCATCTACTCTCTCAGCACCAACTTTTCCTGAAACAGTCTAAATGTTCTTTTAGCACCTTAGAAGTAAAATACTTGGGTCATCTGGTTGGCAAAGATGGCGTCAGGGTGGATCCTAAAAATATTGAAGCTATGCAAGACCGACCTCACCCAAAGACTCTTAAGAGCTTGCATGGATTTCTGGGCTTAACAGGGTGTTATCGCAAGTTTGTTAAGAATTATGGGAAGATTGTAGGACCTCTCACTGCTCTCCTCAAAAAGAACTCTTTCACTTGGACTCCCACCACTGCTTAAGATTTTTAAACCTTGAAGATGTCCATGTGCACCACTCCAGTCCTCGTCCTTCCTGATTTCACAAAGACCTTTGTGTTGGAATGTGATTCCTTAGGGAAAGGAATTGGTGTTTTCCTTATGCAAGAGGGTCAACATTTGGCCTTTACCAGCAAGAAACTATCTGAAAGAAATCTCGGCAAATCCATCTATGAAAAGGAAATTTTTTCTATTCTGCATGCCATTGATCTCTGGCACCCTTATCTATTGGGGCAACGTTTCCAAATTAATACAGACCATCAAAGCCTCAAGTATTTTCTGTAACAACACATTCTCCCCAAAACAACAAAAATGATTGACTAAACTCTTTGGATATGATTATGAGATCATTTATAAGAAAGGAAAAGATAACGTGGTTGTGGATGCACTATCCTGAAAATATGAAGATGAAGGATCCCTTTTTTATCTTTCATTCATTGTACCAGATTGGCTCCAAGCCATTCGCTAGGAATGGCTACAAGATCCCAAAAGTTCACAGTTGATCCACCAATTGCAGTCCAATCCTCCAGCTTCCCCAGGGTACTCTTGGCTCCATGATGAACTTCGATACAAAGGCTGTTTGTATTTAAGTAGACAATCAAAGCTTAAATCCATGGTACTTTATGAGCTTCATGATACACCCACAACAGGGCACTCCGGGTTCACCAAAACCTATGATAGGGTCAAACGTTCCTTTTGCTGGGATGGTATGAAATAAGAAATTCATAATTTTGTAGCTGAATCTGATGTGTGTCAATGAAACAAGTGAGAAACATTCAAATCTTCGGGCACACTACAAGCACTCTCGATTCCACCTTCTATTTGGAAGGATATCTCTATGGATTTTATTACCATCTTACCCAAATCGGGAAATAAATCCGTCATCATGGTGGTTGTTGATCGCCTTTCCAAGTATGCTCATTTATGCGCCCTTCAACACTCGTTTACAACATACACGGTGGCTCAAATATTCATGGATCAGGTCTTCAAGCTTCATGACATGCTGCACTCTATTGTTTCTGATCGTGACCCAACCTTCACAAGCAATTTTTGGCAAGAACTATTCAAGATACAAGGCACCGAATTGCATCTTGGCATAGCTTATCATCCCCAGACTGATGGCCAAACAGAAGTTGTCAACAAGTGTTTGGAAACATATTTTAGGTGTTTTGCCTCGGAAAAGGAAAATCAGTGGGATCACTGGTTACCCCCAGCTGAATGGTGGTACAACACTTCATACCATATAGCTACATGCATGACTCCTTTTGAAGTGGTATATGGAAAAATCCCACCTTCATTTCTCTCATACTTACCGGGTTCCTCGAAGGTCCAGGCGGTTGAACTAAAACTTACATCTCGAGAGGCTATTCTCTGTACCCTCAAAGAGAATTTGGTCATGGAACAAAATCACATGAAACAACAAGCAGATCAAGGTTGCTTTGAACATCAATTTGCAGAAGGGGATCATGTGTTTCTTCGACTGCAACCTTACAAGAAAACTTCCATCAAGGTCATGCATTGTTAGAAGCTAGTGCCCAAATTTTATGGTCCTTATACCATTCTCAATCATGTGGGACAAGCAACCTATCAGTTAGCTTTGCCCAGCCATTAGAAGCTACATCTTGTTTTTCATGTTTCATGTGTAAAGAAGGTGATTGGATCTAAGTGCCAAATTCAAACCAACCTTCTAGAGTTAGTTGAAGAAGGATCCGTTTGGCTATATCTAGAAGCAGTTTTGGACCAGTGTGAGCGTCGCCTATGTCAGAGAACCCTCAAGGAAGTGCTAGTCCACTGGAAAGATACAACTCCAAAAGATGCCACTTGGGAACCAACTACCATTCTACAACAATTTCCTCATATCAAGCCTTGAGGACAAGGTTGTTTTTAAGGGGGCGGACATGTTAGGGTCCTAACCCGCACATAGGTAGAACAATATATTCATATGTAATAAAGGTCAATATTAATAAGGCCTTTCAATAAATAGAATAAGGTGGATGTAAGAAGACCTAATAGAAGCTTCCGCTTCTAGAAGGATCTTCCTCTAAATGTTTCTTTTTAGTATAAATAGGAGTCGAGGGTATGATAACCCTAGCTAGGAGATTATTGTAATAGAGCACTGCTTGACTGGAGGTTTCCCCCTCGAAGAGGCCTATGAACATTTCTCTTTGAATCAAAGTGTTATTTCTGTTGTTGTTCTTATATCATTTATGCATTATTGTGGAGCTTATGCTGGTTATATTACTGTTATTCTGCCATTTCTAGCATTTTATTTATGTTCTGAATACTTTTTATATCTGGTATATTACAGATCAAGTGTTGGCCATTTGGAAAAATGGGCAGGAAAATGGTATAGGGGAACACAAGGGGTTAGGAGGGGTGGGTGGAACCACTGATAATAAGGGTGTCAAATGATAGGTACCACTATGATTAGTGTGAAAAGGGGGATCCAATGGGATAGGGTAAAAATAAGGGTGTGAGAAAAGGGTCGGGTCCACAAAAACAAATTGTGTTAAAAATGATAGGTATCACTGGAATCAATATGATAGGTATTACTACTTTTTTTTTGTATTGTTTTTACTCCTATGGAGTTATACTCCATCTTCAATAATACTCTAGTGATGAAATGGCCAAATGCTTAACTGGAAGGAATGTGTATTAATTTCACAACCAAAATGCAAGAGGCACAGTTGTGCAAAAATATATATTGTTTATTATGTGTTTGTTTCCTTCCCAAGGGTTAGGGTATTGAGAGTTTATACAGACAAGGGTTTTCCCTATGTTATAACTCTTTGATATACGTGATGGGTCCAACAATAGTACTTGACCCAATATCTCAGGAAAGAAACTAAGAAGGCTAGACCATGCCCTTGGTCGTACTATCTGAATACCCAGCTACTATAGAGTATCTTCCCGAGTTCTCTTCTTGGTGGAACTATAGCAGTCAGGCGATCGATCGGTTTATCTACGAAGGGCTTCATGATATCTAGGTCGATCCGTATACACGTGTTGTCTGATGTGCTACCACTCGAAGGGGTACTGACATGGTTTACAAGGGTGGCCAACAAATGTGCATTTAAAAACCACTTGTAGTTCCTGCGTGTATGCTTCCTCAACCATGGATATATGTGCTAAACAATAAATCTCTATATATTTAAGGCACCAGAATATGTCTCTACCCTGGAAAAAAATTAACACACAAGTTTCTACTGAGGAATGTTCTCTAATACCACTTGTAGTATTCTAGATATAAAATAGTATGTAGAACATAAATATTTTAGCAAGTGATGGTAGGACAATAATGATATAACCAGAACAATACCAAAATAATACCAGAATAACACCATAAAGAGAACCTTAATTAATGATAGCAATGTTCACTTACCTCTTCAAGGGGGAAACCTCGAACATAGTAGAGATTTATTACAATAATCTCCAAGGAAAAAATTATCATATCATCTACTCCTATTTATACTAAATCTATCTATCCAAAAGAACAATCTAGAGGAAGATCCTTCTAGAAGTGAAAGATTCTATTAGGTATTCTTACTTTTGACTTATTCTTCCTTATTGCTAGGCCTTATTAATATTGTCCTTTATTACATGGAGTTATATTATTCTACCTACGTGTGGGGTTAGGAGGTTAGGTCCCTAACAAAATCAAGTATATTGGAGAGCATGCATGGTAGGATATCTGATAGCAAAGATAGAGACAACTCCAGGTAGGAGAAGTACCTTCCTCACTAAGAGGGAGTGTTGATATTTTTGGTATCATCAGAAAGTTACTTCCTCATTTGCTTGTGTCTATCATGTGGAAGTCGTTGAAATCCCAATGTGAGTTTACTTTAGTTAAAAGGAATTAATTAAAGTAAAAGTGTTTTTTAGTAATTGAATTATTTAAAGAACATGATTCACATGAAAAATGTAATTTAAATATTAAGTGAGTGTGAGAAGTAATTTCAACGATAGATCACTTTGAATATTAGAAATAGATTATAACTCATAATTATAAAAACAGTGATGGGGTAAAGGAGATGATACTTTTGATAGGAGATCAATGTTAGAGACTTTTGATAGGATATCAAAGAAAGAGACTTTTGATGAGATATCAAAGTGATATCCCTTGGTGAGAGATCAAGGTCGAGAATTTTGGTGAGATACCAAGATTGAGGATATCAAAGAAGGACTTTTTTTAGTTTGAGGAGTGTAGGAGAAAATAAGGAATTTTTATTTCACTAAAGTGAAGAGTCTCACAGGTTGGGTGAAGAGGATTGGATCACAAAGGACCGTGATTCAAGATCTTGGATAGGTGGATAAGGACTTCCATTTGAAGGTCATATAGGTTAAGGAGGAGAGAGAGAAGAAGCAACAAAATGTGGGTTTCCATCGATATAAGACACATGGAAGAGTTAGATCGTATGGAGCTTGTCGTACGCATTTTTCTTATAAATACGTGGTTCATAGTGTAGATAGTCACATATATATGTAGTTCACAAAAGGTTGAATTAGGTATTCCTTGGGAAATGTGTTGGTATAGGTTCGTACAATATAACAAGAGTTTCCAGGTTTGTCTACAGTGTATAATTCGCTTAGTGGGAGATTTTTCCTATTACAGGAGCCCTGATTTGACCTTAATAAAAGAATCATTGGATTGGTTTTCCCTCCAATATTTTTCCATGGGTTTATACCCGAAAATATTGGTATTCATATGTGCTTGATTTGGTTTCATTGTTTATGCTTTCGTTGCATGTTTAGTTGATTACTCATCTATGATTTTTAGTAGATAAAGTTATTTTAGTTTGAGCTAATTTCTAGGTGTTGAATTGGGGATGAATATCAATATGGTATTAGAGCATACAAAGGGTTTAATCCACTATAAAATCAACATGCGCATCCAACTGCTCTAAATGAATGAGATGTGATTCTAAATATTTCATGTTAGGAAGAAGCTCAATCACAATATTCAACGAAGGAATATAACATTCAATAGGTATGGCTTCTTCCACCCCATGAATGAGTTGGAAAGGTGAGAAAATTGTTGTAGTATTAACTGAGGTTTGGTACACCCACAATCTTGGATAAAGCATAAAGTTCCAATTAGATTCACTCTTATTGACAATGTTTTGAAGTATGTTCTTGAAATACTTATTTATGGCCTCTAGCTGACCATTCACTTGTGGATAATACGGAGATAAATGCTCTTGATTGAAGCCCAATTTATATGTTAATTATGAAAACATTTGGTTCTGAAAGTGAATCCCATGGTTAGTGACAATATCTCTTGGAAATTTGAACCAGATGATAACTTGGTTGAATATAAACAAAGATTTCTAATCATCATTCACAAAATTAGGCATGACCTCTACCCACTTCATAAACTAGTCGACAAACACAATGATATAATGATTCCCCCTAGCTAAAGGTGGGTGGCATGTGGTGAAATCAATTCCCAAATTTTTAAATGGATCAATGGTGACTTTTATCGCACGGTTTGTATGAAAGGTTTAGATGGCTTGAGTCAAAGCTTAAAACCGACGTAACAGGAGCTTCCCCACCCACTGTCACCTTGATGGGGGCTCTTTCTATTTAGGAGGGCTAGTCCAAGGGAGATGTCCCTAATGTAATCTGGGTTTTAGAGAGGCTAAGGGATAAGGATCAAGGAAAATGATAGGTTCTCTTTCAAAAATTACAGCCAAGTATGAGATAGTCAAGGAAAAGATTTTCCACTGAATGGCACCTGTTTGCGAGACAAGACAAAGAAAACTAGAACATGTGCTTGCAGTGGGTTAGTACTTCATAAAATCAATGACTATCCTCTAATATATATGATCAAATGATCAATGCTATTATTAACGAAGTCAATGATGGCTAAAAAGAGACAAATGGTTTATATCACTTCTTCAACAAAGCATGAGAGATAAGAGCATTCAATGTTCACAATTAAACCTTGTATTATATCATTAATGCAATAAATATTCCAATTTAGCTCATATAGACAAAGATGTTGCGTCACCTATATTGTTGCTGCAATAGGTATGATGTCAGCCTTAATCAAAGGTCAGAATGAAGACAAAGAGCTCAACGTTTTGTCAAATCAGCTTACAGGTGCAATCAATAACTTAATGTCAATCAAGATAGATGATAAAAGTCACAACGTTGCAGGTATAAACAAGGTATCCAAACATGTGATGTCACCTATATAAATTTTGTTGTCTGCAACTTAGGGTTAGCTAGCCAAGGAGTGACGTTTTGACAAATTCAACCGACAAAAGGGGAATAAAACTCCACGGATATGATGAGAATACTAGGCCGCACCTTTCTATCCAAGCACAAGTGTAAAATCAGCAGGATGTCATCTCATTAGGGTTAGTTCAAAACTAGCTAGGGTTAGATGCTAGGTTAGTTAGGGTTTCAAATTGAAGGTAGTTTGAAAAGAGTTTAAGGCATAACA
>JZKD02S1103137.1:35960-52998 GCA_000966675.3 Picea glauca
GAAATGAAAGAGATCTAATGCATACATAAGAAGGTTATAATGATCAAATATGACACATACCATGATACCTCGGACCAACTACCTCATGGAGCAAGAGCCCCTTCTGATGCAAGCCTAGGCCGGTAGTGATGAAGGCTAGTATTGTTGGCAGGACAAATATGGCTGAGAAGAAGAAAAGATGGGCCCTCAAGGGCCATGCTCAAGTCAACCTTCTCTCGCACTCCATGTCTAGGACCATGTGGGCCTCGAGACATGATCTCCTAGTTATCCCTAGGTATCAGGGATAACAGTGACAATGCGAAATAATGGAGCAGGATGCATGGACATTGTTCAATAAAACATTGAGCAAGGATGACACATTTTTACCACCTCAACACAATATTTAAAGATTGTCGGCCAAATGTACCTAGCGCACAAGTTTTTTTGCGTTGTAGCTAACCCATATAGATGAACACCACATGCTCCACTATGGAAATCATTAATCACATAATGCACTTCTTCATGGGTCAAGCAACGACAAAGAATTAAATAGACCCCATGATGATACAAAGTGTCACCAATAATGAGGTAATTATTTTCCTGATGGTGAATTCAACGTCGATCATCTTGTGAATTATTCGAAGAAAAAATAAGTTTTTGGAGATATATTAGGATATATCCATATCAAGGATCATTGGAAGTGAATATTCTCATTTGGAAGTGATTCCATAATAATGGTTTCCTCATCCTCCCGAGGAAATCGTGACATCAACCCAACAAAAACCAATGAATTCTTGGACTTGGTAGAGATGAAGTCCAAGTGAAATTATTTTAAAATGACAATCCACTTATTATTTTTTCCCCCAATTATATTTCGTGTGAGGATGTATTGAAATGGATTGAAATTTGTAACTACAGTGGTGTTTCATATTAAAATGTAATGTCACAATATGTGGACAGCATGAACAAATTCCAAGGCTATATTCTCGACATGCAAATAATTTAATTCAAGACCAAAAATACCACGAGTTAGATAATAGATGACACGTTCTCGCAAGCTATCATCTTCCTCAACAAATACTATGTTTATTATGGATTTTTTTCCCGCAATATACAACACACAATCCACACCATAGTCCATAGGACTAAGTAGAGGGGAACACATAAGTGTGTTGTTAAGTGCATGGAAATATAATTGCATGAACTCATCCCAAATGAAAGGGACCAATTTTTTCAACAAGTGCATAAATCCCTTGGTTATGTCGACATAGTTTTCTATGAAACTTTGAAGGAAATTAGAGTTTCCTTTAAGACTCTGTAACTAATGAATGTTACACAGGGGAGGAAATTGAACTATTGTGTCAAGCTTTAAAGGATCAACCATGATCCCTTTGTTAGAGACAATAAAACCCAACAAAATCCAATGAATGACGCAAAAGATGCAATTGTGCAGATTTAATGGAATATGATAATAATGACATCTTTCAAAGATAAGACTTATATGTGTTGGATGATATACCCTCTTGCAAGAGTGAGCAATTAGATAATACGAGTATGCTTAAACAATGTTCTTCAAATCATGGAAATTGAAAGACATGGCCTGCTAGAATGTAGGTCCAACATTTTTTTAGGGAAAAAGGAATTTTCTTAAACATGAAATTCCCCAAAGGACATATGAACGTTCTCTTATGTTGATCCTTGAGACGGATATGAATTTGATTATACCTATAAAATCCATCCATAAAGGAAAATATTTTGCTTCCCGCATAATCATTGATAATCTACTCAATGAAAGGTGTGGGGAAGTTGTCCGCTGAACACGCTTTGTTCAGATCATGAAAATCCATACAAGAACATATGGTCCCTTGCTTCTTATCTACTAGAATGGGGTTTGACACCCATTCAATAAGAGGAACTGGGTAAATAAAACCTTCCTTAAGAAAATTTTCTACTTTATCCTTTATAGCTACTGCCTTCTTGGGATTTACTAGTCATAACTTCTGTTGAACTGGCTTGGCATTCTTGTAAGTACAAATCGCATGTTAAAAAATGCGGAGGTCAATTTGCAGCATTTCCTCATAGGACTAGGAAAAATGTTGTGAAACTATTTAAATAAAGAGGTATACATATGGATATCTTCAAATAACACTCCACAACAATAAAAATGTTTTCTATGATGCCAGGGGTCTTAGAGATGTTAATCAAAATAGTTTATGATATTTTATCCATGTTCCTCTCAACATAAAAACTGCACTTTTCCAAGGGGTTCATGGATTGATTGACACCTCCACTCACATATAATCAAAATTCCCTAGCTTCAACTCGATTGAGTTCTTGGAGGAAATAAGATCAATGATGGATATCCTCCCATGGTCATTTTGGCCCTGTCATTTCCTATATAATGTATTCTTCAAAAGGAAATAAAGTTTCAAGGAAATCGAGAGAAGTTGAAGAATTATGGGCCCAAATTGGCTTAGGAAATTGATCATCTTCTTCCATCCATGAAGGACTCGTAGGATCAAATTCTGCAGTAGCCTGTTGGATTGCTTAATAAGTGATCTATGTTGTAGACAGTGGCATGGCCATACTAGTATGCACAAGACCTTCCATCCATTCACATGGTGAGTGTAACACCCACGTATCTTCAAAATACGTAGTTCTAAATGAACATACCCATGTAACAAGGACCAAGGATCTTGACTTTGAATAGTTGACCAGGGTAGCACAAATGTATAAAACTAGTGTTGAGAAATTAAAAGTTCCCATAAACAAAGGGAAAATTCCAACACTAATGCTATCAGGTTTCATCTAATATTTTTCGATCAATGAGACCGTAGATCTTGGATTTGCTACAGAGTTAGAGCAGTTGAATGACATCTAGTCTATCGTTATGATGTTCCTTTCATAAGGGAATCACAAGAATAAAAAATATGATGAGACAATAGTCATCGTAGCATAAGTCCAACTCCTTCCTAACAAAATGTTATATTCAAGCAGAGAATCAACTATGTCAACTTCAATAAAAATGAGATTTCTCCCTAACTGGATAGAAAAAGAGGAAATGAGACCATGTGATCTAAACAATCCTCCATTGAATGTGGTTAACACAGTAGGATATGGGGTAAGCTCGGGAGATCCAATTTATTTCTCGCAAGATAATGAAATAACTCATGTCGAAGTTCCTTCATCAACTACAGTTCTTCCAATAATGTGTTTCATGTACACAACATTAATTTAGAAGGATACTTGATAAGGAATACAAGGCTTCACCTCTGTGGCATCAAAATTCATAATGAGATGATTAAAAGATTCAATAACCCATATCATGGAGAAAAATGCATCTCGTTGTGTAGGAAAACTTTGTAGCACCTCTAGGATTGACATCACATATTGCATATGAGCCAAGTACTCAACAAAAGAATAGTTGGGTGCAACAAAGTTTCCCTAGAAGTCTGCATTAATAGAATAGTTGGGTGCGGCTCGATCATTTGGGTTGTGTTATGCACACTTATACACACCTTTTGGTATGCGTGACAATGTTTCCTTCTCAGGATTCTCTATATGGAGATAATTTCCAGGATTAGAAGTTTCTTTCCCCTTAGACGTCGACTTGAGATTACTGTAATCGTGATTTATGGTAAACAAATAAACCTCCTCCTTCTTATGGTTCACCATATTAATGAATGACATTGATCCATTCAAAAAGGGTGCATTTTGGGCACCCCCTTGCATATTTCCACTAGAAGAGCCTTCCTGCATATTATGTCCATGTGGAAATGGGCTCTTCATCACAATAGGTTCTTTCTGCACTAACAAGAATTGAGTCTCTTCCATCTTTGGGCATTGATGGGTAAGGTGATCTTCACTACAAATATTACAAGGGAATTTCACCTTCTTCTTCCAACATTTGCATCATATTTTTCATTTTTATTGATGTTTCCACCTCCTTTCTTATCCTTACCCTTTCTATTCTTCCCTCCAGATTGTTGGGTACCCTTCAAGGTCGTCGATTTCTTAGTGAGAACATCTGATGATTATTTGTTGGAAATAGTCGAAGTCGTGGCTTGACCGTATGCAGGTGAATGAATGGTCATCTATTGCATCTAGTTCATAACCAGATCTATTGTAGTGCTTTTAAAAAAACCTGGCAATGTCATCGACATGTGGTCAGGACTTTGCTTTCGGAGTATCGAAATTAGGTTGCAGTGCATCTGGTATAATCACGTAAATTATACTAGATCATGAGTAGATTAAATCTAATTGATGGGCCCTACATATTACATCCTCTTTACATGAAACTCTTGATGTGGATACATATTTAGAGACGTAAGGAAATAAGGACTCGAGGAACCATTCCAACAAGAAATCGATAGGGAATTTGACTTTCATCAACCTCTTTTTCCTCTGCGAATCTTGGATATGATCCCATATGTGAGTGGACTTATCATGTTTAAGCATGGATAAGAGATCAATGTTCGCATCGTACTAGACATGAAGCTATAAGTGATTAAGGAAGATGAAGGTTATATCGTGAAACATGTGAAATATTTCACCATCAAGTTCAATGTATCATTGTTATAGCCCTAAAATTCCCTACCTATGCATACATGGCATTGGCCTTTCTACTTGCACAGTTTTCCAAACTACTCCTAAGGATATCTTTTTAAAAAACCATTTTTGAAGCATATACATGCATTGTTGCACTATTACCTACATACATACACTAGTTTCATGCTAGATATCATGCATACATATGCTAGTTGCATACTAAACAACTGGTGTTTACCTCGAAAAGTTGCAAAAAATAAAAATTTGCAAGGAATTCGATGGAGTTTACAGACTATCAAGGGTTTCCCAACCAATTCACCTATTGTAGCCCATACCCAAACCGAATAAATATCCTTTTGTCATATAAAATGAGGTCTTGGGGTACCATTCCAACATCAAGCATTAAAATAGAGAAACTTTGCCAAAATCCCTTCCCCCTCTTATTCCAAATATTGCATACCTTTCTGAGATTTGGCCTCAGTATTCCCTCTTTATCCATTTCTCCTGACAATCCATTCCCTTTCCCTAAAGTGATTAGTCGATTTTGAGAGAAGGCCTTGGGATGATGCATTTGAAGAAACATTAAGAGGATCTAGGACCTGGTTCATGGATCATTAGACATTGAATAAAAGAATCCTTTTCTTGTCCCAAATATTATGTTTTTATGATTTTCATTTGATTTATGCATAATGGTTTACATCTAACCCTAATATTGATGAGTAGAGATAGAATACGTGTATCATTTTTTTCCTAAGTGTTCCTGCAGGTTAGCTTTGGGAGGATACCAACAACTTGGAAGCTACAAATATAGAGGAGGTCTACATCGAACGTAAGACCAAAGGTACTACTTCTAACCTACTTTCTTATCTCTTTTTGTTCATTTTTTTTAGTGTTTTGGGTAGTTTACAATAGGATTGTCTTTTAAGGGATATCATAGCTCACCTATACTTTGACCCTGGTATAGTCATAGGGGGGTATTCCCCACTAGCATAATTGGAAACTCCATTGGGGAGTCTCTCTAGGGTTTTAGAGGGAGGTTTTTTTGTTTTTATTGGCTTCTTTATAGCCTTTTGAGTTTTTTATAAAGTCCACTGAGTCTTTTAAGGGTCTCTGGTCACTTGCAAGGTGCCTACCAGATTTCCTTGCCCAACCAGTCTACCTAGAATTTTTATTTTGGAAAAATCTCAGAGGTGCACGTGCCCTACTTTGGCTCAGCCCTTGTACATACGTAGTATGCACAATAGACAAATTGTGTACATATGTAGGTTGTTGATGCACAAATTGTCTTGAAATTGTGTACAAATTGTCTTGAAATTGTGTACAAATTGTCTTGAAATTGTTTTTAAAAAGATAAGTTTTTTCTCTTTCTTGATAGAAGCTTTAGGCTTCTCAAGACTTTCTTAGATTTTACAGAGTCTCTATTTTTTGGCCTCAACTTGGGTTAAATATTCAATTTCAAATTGTTTCTTGATTTTCTTTTGTTTTCACTAGAGGTTTAGAGTGAACTTTCAAGTTTTAGATCCTCCTTTGGTTTCTTTTTGAAACCCTGCATTTGCGCAGTCATCCTAGGGTTTCTGTCAATATTGGTTTATGTTTTCTCCTTTTTCTATTTTGTGCTTTGAAAAAAAAAAAAAGGAATTTTCACTTTGTTTTCTTTTCTTGTTAAAATAGTTCAATAAATAAAAAAGAATCGTTGTATTTAGTTTGGTAACATAACCTAGGTTGTTTGTTTGAAAAATAAAAGAGTTTCAGTTTGAAAGTTATTTCTTTCTTTCCTGGAAGTATAAGTAGTCTTTCATAGTCAAACGAAAGCACTTTTGGGGAAAATTTCAATTATAAGATCTGAAACATTAATTTGAAAATTTGATATTTACAAAGGGTTTTACAAGTTTTTTCTTTAAATTCAAAGTATCTTTTTTTCTTTTAAATGATCTAAAGTTTTCTCTGATTTTTGTCTTTTCAAAACACCACTAGTTGCACAACCACATCCTTTGTGTAAATCAAGCCTATAAAATTAACACTTAACTTAATATATTAGACTTTTTGTTTGTAGGGTTCACCGACTAGTTTAGGCTTTTAGGTCATTGAAACAGGTGTGAAGAGGAAACTTTTCAAGGCCATTTAAAACAAACATTGGAGTCTAAGATAGGGAGTGTCTAAATTCCAACGTCGTAAGAGTTAGTCGGGACCCCCATCTAACACACAGGCTAAACAAGAGGTCACATAAGGAAAGGTAAAGGAGATAACCCCTCCAAATCTGGACTGAGCATAGTGGGTATTGTATATTGAGGGTCTTTCCTCAGAACAAGATTGATCGCATTTGCCTACAAATTCTCGTGGACCTCAATTCCGTTTGATATGCTCAATTGTCTTCTGAGCAAATTTCTTTCAGCACCCTTGAAGAGCTTCAGACTTGTTATCCTACTCATTACGATCAGCCCAACTATTGATTGTACCCGCCTAGTAACTGACTCTGAGTTGGAAACTTAGTTGCCTATTTTTATGGACTTACACATGTGACTGCATGGGTATACCCTGATACCTAGGGAAGATGTCAGGTCACACTTCATAGAGTATACCTGGAGGGTGATTCCATTTTTGAGTTTCACTTACACTATTAAGTTTCTCTAGTGTTGATTGGCGTAACTTTCCTTCCCACTAGTTAGTTGTATTCTTGATTTATCCTTAGGAAATTTTAGTGTGTGCTCGGTGATTCACACTATTCAAACCTTACTATGTCGGTTGATCATTTCACAAAGTGGAAGATCAAAAACTCTGTCGCCTGCATAGGATTTAGGGCATGTCGTAGGTTACTTTGGAGCCACCTCCACCATCATTGAGGTGAAGACTATATCAAGAAGGATCATTTGAAGCAACTGAGCCACAATAAATTGTACCCAAACCATCTCTGAGAGAAGAGTTTCCAACCCCAGAGGAATCCATTGTTTCTGACCTAGAGATCGAAGGTTTTAGGCCAACAAATCCTTCGATCACCAACTTATTGGAACCACTTTTAATTTAGATAGTCCCGCCTGAGGTGACTTATCCTGAAGAACAATTCATTCGGCAAGCGGTGATGGAAGAAAATGTTGCTACTTTGTCACAAAGTCCTCGTACTCCCATTATGGCTACCCCTGGAGGGGGCATTGTACCTCCTCCTGTCAAGACAAAATCTATGCTGACACCCAAAAATTTGGGTAGTGGATCAGTTCATTTGATGGCTTCAACCACTGTTTCATTCACTCAAAATGTGAGAGGAACTCCCTTCTCATATGAGATGCCGAACTTTGACTCGAATTCAATTCTTACTTACTCTACTTTATATACCATGGGCGTAGGGCCAGGGAGCTCTAATGCTCCCTTTCAAGGATCAACCATGGGAACTACTACCCCTTTCAATTTTATTCATTATGGTGGGGATCATATACCTACTTTGTCTCGTTCGCTCCATGGCGCATTTCAACAGTCGATCAGGCCTAATGGTAATTACAATTTATTTAGTGGAGGAAGTTTAGGACCTTCATCCTACACAACATCGATGGGATCAATGACGTTCTCTTTGTTTGGTGTGTTTCTAAAAAATGATTTTTCTTTGTCCTCCGCGGCTGGGGGAAACCCCGACCTTGGTCAACAGAACCCCTATAAGTACCATTCCTTCACAGGGAGCGGAAATAGGAGTATACTCCACACAAGGTCTTTGGAATCCTTGGTAGGGCTCATTTCTCTCACAGGGGATTTCGGTTGGGGGGAACCCCTTCCATACTCAATGGGACCCGAGGAAAGGTTTAATACATATGCCAGGAGGATCGGATGGGATGATCCCCAACCAAGTTCCTTGGAACACTACATAGGGATAAATCCCTTTGTAATCTATGTCATCTAACTTTGGGAGTCAACTGATGATGCAACAATAGACGCAATTTCCTTTTGCTGGT
This sequence comes from Picea glauca, assembly GCA_000966675.3. Taxonomy (NCBI): domain Eukaryota; kingdom Viridiplantae; phylum Streptophyta; class Pinopsida; order Pinales; family Pinaceae; genus Picea; species Picea glauca. The sequence continues at coordinate 44,423 of JZKD02S1103137.1, forward strand.
AAAGGACATGATTTCTACCAAAACCCTGGCCAAAGTCCAAATTTTCTTGGCAACTTGGTGCCAGTCAAAATCCAAGTCCCTCTTTTCATGTAAATACTGCGCAACCAAAACTACCCCTTCTGGAAACCCTACATTTTACAGACTTGTCGATATTATTAAATGACCCAATCTGTCACGATCCACGTTGGTCCCCCATGCCAACTAAGTTTCCTTCTGACATTCTGAAATTCGAGGGAAATCCTAGTGAATATCTGGGTGATCACGTGACTAGCTTTCACTTGTGGTGTTCATCGAACTCCTTGAAAGAAGACTATGTTTTTTTTCTCCTTTTTCAACACAATATTATAGGGGCTGAAAAGAATTGGTATACCGAGCTCAATAGCTTGAAGTACTCTTACTTTAATGACCTAGATAAGTTTTTCTTGAAACATTTCTAGTTTCTAGTCAAATACGATCCTGACACCGAGTTTTCGACCAACTTCGAGTAGACTAAGGCTGACCATATCTCGAATCATATCCATGAATGGCGGCTACGAAAGAGCTTGATTAAGTTCAAGTTCCCTCCTACTTTTTTTCTTGAGTGGTTTTGGAAGCCTTTGGTTCCTTGCGTGTCCAAAGACATAGCAACATCTGGGGTGTTTTCTGAGGAAGATTCTATTATGAGAGCCCAACAACTAGAACTGATTTACTCTCAGTTTTGCATTCTTTACAAGATCTTACCCGATGGGACATTGTATACTCTCGATAAGGACAAACAAAATTTTGGGCCCCACACTGATGGCATAGTGGGCTCAACATAAATCAAGTCCACACATTTGTTGTCCAATCAATTACAACAATTATTGATTCAACAGAATATGGCCAACTAGACTCCTATTTTAGCAGCCCATCCATCCCAGACGTTGTATTTACACAGTGTGCAATTGAAAACTCCCAAGTCTAACTAGAAGACCAAGGGAAATAAGAAAAAAAAAACAATAAGGGTAAAGGGGACAAAAAGGCTTCTAACAATGCTAACGAGGGAAAAACTGAGAAGAGAAAGTGAAGTTTTTGTGTAATATTTACAAAGACGACCACTTAACCCACCTATGCCCTCAGCTTGTGGAATCCCATAAGCTATTGGCACAACAACAGCCTGTTGTGTTAACAAAACCTTTTCCACAAAGGAAAAATATGGCTTAGGCTTCTGAATACACGAGCGCGCCTGGGGGAAATTAGGGACCCCCCACGCCTAATCCTAACAACCCGTTCGCAACCATTTACATGATGAACGCTGATGCTTATTTATCAACCATGAATCGTGACTACGAAATGACAGAATCTATTGAGAAGGGAAAGGATGCCTCCAACCCATTGAATCCTTTTAAAATTGAGAATATAGTGGGAGAAACAATGACTCACATCCCTAATGTAACATCCCCAGCCACCCATACCAGGCCATGCTACACAAGAGAATGTTTTTTCTCTCTCTGCAAAACATACTATAACATACCCAACATCCAACTGAGTTATGCCACATAAATTTTTTGAACTGCATGCAATTAAAGCATATACTCACAGAGCTCTTGTGGATATATATATGTGTGTGTGTGTTTGTGTGTGTGTGTGTGTGTGTATAAAGTAAACAGAAAAACACATACTGTAAATACACTTATTCATACAAACATGACAGTAAACATATACATGCAGCATGTACATGCAATGCCCATAAATACAAAGGCAGTTATAACCACACAAATGATAAACCCATAAAAATAAAAACGTAAATAATAATGCAACATGTAAATTTATCACACAATTGACACTTATCTTGGTAATAATATCACCAACTACATGCAGGCCTTCCACAAACCTCTGAGACTTAGAGAACACTACTCATCACTCTCATCAGTGGGTCACCCCTGAGTTGGGACTAAACTCCACCCGGGTAAAGGGTTCCTAACCAGGATAATGGTTCATAGAAAACATGAAAGACTCTGTCACAGGTTCCAACTCAAACTAACAACCTATAGTCTGTCATTCCCCACATGCCTATCCCACCCCAAGAAGTGTGCCCCTTCTCTAATCAATAGCCCTTCGATTGCCCCACTTCCTTTCTGGGCTTCAACAATAGGTCAGAAAGGAAGTCTCAGAGCCACGTAGCTGTAGTTTAGCATCTTCAGGAAATCAATTCCCCAACAATTCTCTCACCTAGAGAGGAATTTCTAACGGGCCTGACAAACTACCTCTTCAATATCCCATAGGCTTGACAACTCACCTCATCAATATCCCATGGGCTGGACAACCCACTTCTTCAGTCCAAGTCCCAAGATAACTAGCTACACAAACATGAATGGTTATGGATACCAGTTCTGATACAATGACAGGAAGTATGGAGGACAACTGATTGTGTGAGTGAAAAGGTCATGGAATCATGGCTGAATGATGGAAAGAATGATGGAAAATGAACTAAGTCCCAAAAATATGTATGTATGTCCCCAACTTGACAATTGTCATGTTGGAAGCTACTTTGGCCCACTTATCCCCAACTTCAAAACTCAGGATAAAATAATTATCCATACTTTATACTTTAAGAAATATTAATATAATATTCCTTTTTGGCTTAAGCTCCCTAGATTATCCCTTTTCCTTAAATTTTAGCCCCCAACCTTTCCCTACTATTGGATTTTAGTCCCCCATACTCTTTTATCATGTTTGGTCTGTGTGCAGTGATCTATTTTATATTAATGATGAGACAAATAATAAAAAAGGTGCATTGGTCTTTAACATCTAGGCTCTCTATCCTAATCAAAACATTAGCATCTAGCTTATAATAACTGGTTCATCAACCTATAAAACACAGTATATACATAAACGCTCCTTGTCCTCAAAATCATGCGCACTTAAGTTGTTGCGTGTGGTATCCTAGAATGTGCACATTTCCTCATTTTACTGCACAGTACATGCGTGCACTATGCCATGAAAGGTGCATACAAAAATTATATCAAACAACTCACCAGCTTAAGTACATTTGAATTTACATTTACAATTGGGTTCGACCTAGGGGTATTACAATCCCCTCCCCTTATTTATGCACTATCCTCAGTGCATTATGTAAACACATGCAAAAAAAAATTCAAAAATCCTCAAAAAGATGCTGGTATTCTACCCGCATTGCATCCTCATCCTCCCAAGTAGCGTTCTCAGAACTGTACCCGATCCATTGGACCTTTACAAGCCCTGTGGCTTGATTCTGGAGCTATTTTATTTTTCAGTCTAGAATGCGTACCAGATGGACTTGAAAAGCACCTTATCGCTCCACCTGAATCACATTCAAATCAATAACATGATTAGCATAATGTATATATTTCTTGATCAATGATACATGGAATATATTATGAACAGACATAGATGCAGGAAATGAAGCTATATAAGCTACTGGACCAATCCTCTCTAGGATTTCAAATGGCCCAGAATAGTGAGCTACCAACTTTGAACAATTTCCCAACTTCAGGGAACTTCTATTGGCTTTCACTTTCAAAAATACATGGTCTCCCACTTTAAATTCCCTGTGAGTTTTTCCCTTATCATCACAACTTTTCTGCCTGTCTTAGGAAACCTTTAAATTTTGTTTTATTTTTATCATTTTCTCCTCCATTTCCTTGAGCAAATATGGCCCAACCACTGCTATGTCTATTGGTTTATCCCATCTTACTGGTGTGTTGCACTTTCTGCCATAAAGTGCCTTGAATGGGCTCATCTTTAGAGATGTTTGGTACCCATTGTTATAAGAAAACTCTACCAAGTGTAGGTAGCCTTCCCATTTTGATGGTTTATCCATCACATACATCCTCAACATATCTTCAATCACTTGATTCACCCTCTTTGTTTGTCCATTTGATTCTGGATGATAGGTTGTACTAAAATTCAAATTTGTTCCAAACCCATTAAATAATCCTTTCCAAAAATTTGAGGTAAATTTTGGATCTCTGTCAAACACAATTGTCTTGGGTATTCCATGTAATATATCTATTTCTCTCATATAAACATCAACAATGTTGGTTGCCTTGTGAGTGAGCTTAAATGGAATAAAATGGGCAGCTTTAGTAAGCTTATCCGCCACTACCATGATAGAATCATGTTGCTTGTTTGTTCTGGGCAGTTTGGTGATGAAATCCATTGTTACAACTTCCCATTTCCACTCAGGAATGCGTAATGGATGTAGAAAACCATATAGGTTTCTATGCTTATCCTTTACCTTTTGACATTCCAAACATTTGGCAATAAAATCAACAACCTCTTTCTTCATTCATGGACAATAATATTGGCTCTTGACAGCTGCAATATTTTTCTGATAACCTGGGTGCCTAGCATAAGGTACATTATGCATTTCCCTTAATATCAGATTTTTCAATTCATTATAATTTGGTACATAAATTCTTCCCCTGTACATGATAATTTCATCATTATCTAGCTTGTATTCTTCAATTTTCTGTTGCAATTTACCTTGCTATAATTTTTCCACTAATTCCTTGTATTGAAAATCTAAATTTGTAGCCTCTAAAATTTAGTGTTTCAAATCTGATTGGTACATGCTAATGGTTGTAGCATGCATTTCATGCACTCTTCTATTGAGTTCATAAACCACTTTGTTCTCTTTCCCCTTGATATGATTTATATCAAAGTCATATTCACTTAGAAATTATAACCATATGCTTTGCCTAGCATTGAGATTTGGTTGGTCAAATAAATATTTCAAACCATTATGGTCTTTCCTCAGTGCAAAACTTTTCCCCATGAGGTAGTGTATCCATTTCCTCAAGGCATGCACTATGGCTTCCAACTCCAAATCATGAGTGGCATAATGTCTTCCATACTCCTTCAACTTCCTTGATTCAACATATGACAAATCCATTTTGAGTGAGGACTCTAGCAAGTCCTTATTTACATGCATCTATGCATACAATGAAGTCTTCATTTGGGTCTACAATCCTTAGTATTGGAGCACTTGTTAACTCTTTTCACAATCCAATGTCCACTTAAACTTCACGCCCTTTCTTTGAAAGGAAGTGATTGGGTGTGCAATATTTGAGAATCCTTCAATAAATCTCCTATAGTATCCTGCAAGTCCCATGAATGATCTAACCTCTATCACATTCCTTGGCACTGACTATTCTCTAATGGATTCTATCTTCTCAGGATCCACTGTAATCCCATCCTTTGAAATGATATGCCCTAAATAATGAATTTGCTTTTGATAAAATGAGCACTTGTTCAATTGGACATACAATTGATGCTCCCTTAATACTTGTAATACCATACTCAAGTGTTGTTCATGATCTTCCTCCAAATTACAATATATAATAATGTCACCTAAAAATACAATGACAAACGTATCTAAGTACTCTCTGAAAATATTATTCATTAAGAACATGAAGACAATTGTTGCATTTGACAACCCAAATGGCACCACTGTGAAATCATAATGACCATAACTTGTCTTGAAGGTGGTCTTGATGATATATTCCTCTTTAATCCTTACCTGATGGTATCCTGACCTGAGATCTATCTTTGAAAATATATTTGCATCCTTCAATTGATCAAAAAGATCACCGATCCTTGGTAGAGGATACTTGTTCTTTAGAGTCACTTTATTCAACTGTCTGAAATCTATACACAATCTTAATGTTCCATATTCCTTCTTCGTGAACAAGATTGGGGCACACCAAGGTGACACACTTGGGCCTATATACCCCTTCTTCAAAAGTTCTTCAAGATTCATTTTCAACTCCTTCAGCTTTGGTGTACTCATTCTGTAAGGAGTCTTTGACACTAAAGTTGCTCCAGGCATTAAATTTATAGAGAAATCAATATCTCTCTCTAAGGGTAGTCCTAGTACCTCTTTGAACACATCTTAAAAATCTTCTAGGACTGCATGATCCTCCAATTTTGGCACCTTCTCTTTAGGTGTCTCTTCCATATCAGCTGCAAATATTTGACACCCTTTTCTGTAACATTTCTTCAGCTACAATGCTGAAATTTCTCAGATGGTTACTACCCTGGGGATTCCTTGAACTCTCCTTAGGTTCCCTTCCTCATCTAAACAAGTAAATTCCTTGTTATGAAAGTCTAGGATAGCATGATGTAGTCATACGAACCTAAAGTCAAGATGTTCAAATATACCTTGGTATTCATTCCATTCATGTCAATAAGACATGACTTAATCATCTCATTAACTTTTTGTTTGTCTCTGGTAGCCAGCTGTACCAACCAAGATTTTCCATGCTTGCTTCTTGGAAAATGAAAACTTTGCACCCTCTTATGATCTATATAACTATGACTATCCCCTGAATCAATTAAAATAGCAATGGTTTGGTTGTTGAGCATACCTTCCACTTCAATCATATGTGACTGATACTCTTCTTGCTTGTTGTCCAGGGATGCATAGATCCTTGGTACATTTATGCCCATGTCCTCCACTATTTCATCTTGTTGTACATTGTGGACAGTCCTCACTTTTTCACCTCTGTGAGGACAATATTTGAACATATTATCTCCTTTACAATCCCAACATTGAATAGGTGGTTTTCTTGGCCTTTGACCCCCTGTCTCAATCATTCTGGGTTCTCTAGAAGTTGGTTGTCCTTGAGGATTATTTTTGAAGAATGGTGTCTTAGATCCCTTCTTCCTCTAATCCACCTTGAATTTATCTTTGTCTTCCCAAGATTTTTGGAAAGTTGGCCTTGACTTTTGTTGATCATACATGCATTTAGCTCGCCTTATGGTCTCCTCCAATGTATTTGGATCAACATACTGTATTTTTTCACTGATGAATGATGACAATCCACTCAAATACCTCTGAATCTTAACTATCTCATCCTTGATGAAAGAAACATATTTCAACAGTTCTAAAAAACTTCTCTCATATTCATCAATGTTCATACTTCCAAGCTTGATTTCAAATAACTCTTTCATTTTCTTGTCATAGTATCTCTTAGTCAAGTATTTCTTCTCAAAATACTTCTTGAATTTCCTCCAAGTAACACTTTCTCTTTAATGTGTTGCACCTACACAAACCGATCCCACCACATGGATGCCTTTCCCTTGAGTTGATAGATGGAAATTCTACCTTCTGCATGAGAAGAATAATTATGCAATTGAAAATACTTTCTCATGCCCAACAACCATGTCTCTACATCTTCAAACTTCTTGTGGTCACCATCAAATGTATGCGTTTTGATTTTGTTGATTTCTCCTCAGAGCTCATCCACCCTAGACCTATTATGCTTCCTGAAAGGTGATGGACTTGAGTTGTTGTGTTCTCTCTTATTGGAATGCCTTGGGGATTGATGGTGATGTCTGCTAACACTTCTTTCTCTTCTATTCTCATTAGGATACTTGTGACTTTCTGATTTGCAAGAGCCACTCTCCTTATCCGATTTTTTTTCTATTATGTTCAAGCTCTCCAATAACTTCATGTTGAAGTCATATTGATGTTCCTTGGCTCTCATAATCCTTTCATTATCAGCTTTATGGATTTAGACATCCTTCTGCAAATTTTTAATGGTCTCTACCATATTCATGTTTTCATCCCTTCCTTGTCCATGTCCATTGGAGTTTGTTCCTCCAATGCCCAAATGGATATCCATCTCTTTGATCTCATCTTCCTGGATGTAAGACCCTTGTGCCTCTTCCATTACTCTGGAATCTATGTTGACTCAGATATGATCTAGTTGTTGTTAACTCTACAAAATGTTCAACCAACAAAACTCTGTGAGGCTAACTGTTTCAATAATTTCATGAAGACATGAACCGTTTTGGTTCAATAATATATCAAAATCTTCTATTCTGATTTCCTTAAAAAATTGAATGCCTGGATCAATTTTATGGGTGTATATTTAGATTCCACTATCCAACATCTTTCCAACGCCTACTCCCATGCTCAATTCTGAGTCTTGAGAAAAAATTTATGGTTGTTTGAAAATTGTCCATTAATTTTTCTATTCATTCTTCAACTTGGCGCAAGTATGCACTGTAAATATGCATTTTTACACCTACAGGATTGGATTTTTCATAGGATCTCAATTGGGTTTCTTCATATACATATTATGAGCAATCTATCCAAGTTTCTATTGGATCATGTTTTCATTGATGCCAATGGTTTGATTGATTGATGTAATTGATTTATGTCAAGTGATTGATTGATTGATGATTGATGTAATATAATATGTATTTTCCTTGATAAGAATTCATAGATGAAGATGGATCAATGATTTGTCATTGATATGACGAAGATGGATCAATGAGTTGTCATTTATACATGATGAATATGGATCGTTGTGGTTTCATTTGTATATGATGCATTGTTGGCAAAATGTATAGATGACTCATTATTGTATTATCATGATTGATAAGATGCACAAATGGATGAAGTCCAAAGTGGTCCCCTTATGGTGAAATCCCTCATGGGAAGATGCTTTATGGATTGAGTTATCCTAGAAGAATGGTTGGAGGACCTATGCTTGTATGTGGAATAATGAGATGAAGATCAAGGAAATTGTTGGTGAAACTATCCTAGATGGATAGTGCTTGTCATA
>JZKD02S1103137.1:55501-69066 GCA_000966675.3 Picea glauca
ATATATATAATGTAAATAGACAAATACATATTGTAAATACACAGATTCATACAAACATGATAGTAAACATATACATGCAGCATGTACAAGCAATACCCATAAATACAAAGGCAGTTATAACCACACATATGATAAACCCATAAAAATAAACACGTAAATAATAATGAAACATGTAAATTTATCACACAATTGACACTTACCTTGGTAAGAATATCACCAACTACGTAAAAACCTTCCATGAACCTCCCAGCCTTAGACCACACTGCTCATCACTCTCATCAGTGGGTCACCCCCGAGATGGGACTAAACTCCACCTGGGTAAAGGGTTCATAACCAGGCTAATGGTTCATAGATAATAGGAAAGACTCCTTCACAGGTGACAACTCAAACTAACAGCCTACAGTCCCTCATTTCCCACATGCCTATCCCACCCCAGGAAGTGTGCCCCTTCTGTGCTCAAAAGTCCTTCGACTTCCCCACTTCCTTTCCAAGCTTCAACAAGAGGCTGGACATGAAGTCTCAGAGCCCTGTAGCTATAGTTTAGCGCCTTTAAGAAATCAATTCCCCAACAATTCTCTCACCCAGAGAGAAATTTCTCATGGGTTTGAAAACCTTCCACTTCAATATCCCACGGTCCTGACAACCTACTTCTTCAGTCCAGCTCCCAATCTTACCAACTACACAAACATGAATAGCTATGGATATCAGTTCTGATACAATGACAGGAAGTATGGAGGATAGTTGACTGTGTGTGTGAAAAGGTCATGGAATCAAGATTGAATGATGGAAGGAATGATGGAAAGAATGATGGAAAATGAAATAAGTCCAAACAATATGTATGAATGTCCCCAACTTGACACTTGTCATGTTGGAAGCTACTTTGGCCCACTTGTACCCAATTTTGGAACTTAGGATAAAATAATTATCATACTTTATACTTCAAGAACTATTAATATAATATTCCTTTTTTGGATTAAGCTCCCTAACTTATCCCTTTTCCTTAACTTTTATCCCCCGCCCTTTCCCTACTAGTGGATTTTAGTCCCCCATACTCTTTTATCGTGGTCGGTCTGCACACAGTGATGTATTTTATATTAATGATGAGACATATACAAAAATAGGCACATTGGCCTTTAACATCTAGGCTCTCCGGCCTAATCAAAACATAAGCATATAGCTTATAATAACTGGCTCACCAACCTATAAAACACAATATATACAAAAAGGCTCCCTGGACTCAAAATCACGTGCACTTAAGTTGTTGCGCACATTTCCTCATTTTACTGTGCAGTACATGCACATGCTATGCCATGAAAGGTGCATACAAAAATGATATCAAACATATCAATAGCTTAAGTACATTTGCATTTACATTTATAATTGGGTTCAACCTAGGTTTATTACACCTAAAGGTGTGTTTAAGAAGACTTCCCATAACCCAAATGCGAGGGTCGCTCAAAATTACTCTATTGTGGAGGATATAACATAGACCCTTTGTGCAATGTCTGCTCTAGAGGTTCTCCAGAGTTTCCCCTCATAGAGAAAAGCTATGTTGTCCGCCATGGGAGTGGCAGAGCCTAGTAACTCAGGGAAGATCATTTTATATCCAAATGACTTTAAACCTCATCTTTCTCACCATGTCTCCTTTCAGGTAGTAGTGGTTTACACCATGAAATCGTTGACATGGAAAATTTTCTACATGGGGGTTGATTAGGGTTCCTCGACTTGCATGATATTGTTGGAATGTTGGAGGCATATTGGTCATTGATGTAGGCGCATTGCTCCCAAGCCAACAAGCCACTCAATGCATTCAAAGCACGCATTCAAGTAAGAGAGGTGTTAATACTCTCACATTTTGAATTTGATTTCAATGTAATTAATGTATGTAAGGCCGTGGAGACATAGATCCATGCCTTTGAAGCATGCATTAGTTAGGAGTAGCTTTAAATGGTTGTAAGGCTAAATCTAGATTTGATTTGGACTAGACAACCATTAATTGTAAATTCAATGTAATTGAATAGAGTAGGTGAGATGGAGGGAAGAGATCGAAGAGCCCCTCATGTAAAAAGATCTTTTGGTCTTTTTTTGAGTAGAGACAAGAGACAAAGGATAAATATGGGAGAGCTAGAGTAGAGGAGAGAAGGATTTGAGAATATGTCAAAGTCTAAGCTCAAGAACACCTTGTAAAGGAGGCATTTCATATTAATATAAAGAGTAGATTTTCCTGCATGAGTTTATGTGTGTCTTTATGTGTACATGAATGTCTTCATGTGTTCTTTATATATGTTGTAGATGTATGTTAGGTATGCATTTGCAAGGTAAGATAGGTTCTCCTATCTGTGGGTTCTCTATTTTTAGGTTTGGGGATCTTTGAGGCTTCTTTCCAAGAGGGTGTGACAGAATACTGCAGGTTCTGAAGGCTAGTACAGAGATGCACTTCTGAATTATGCGGGTTCAGACAGAGACATGCCAGGAGGGTACACCATCTAAAGTCTTAGATTCAGGGGAGAATCCTCAAGGTTGCTGAACACCTTGGAGGTAGGACTATGCAGAAGTGGTAATAGGACAGACATAAATTCTATGGAATTCTGTGAGAGCTCTGCCAAGAGGGAATTTGAGCAGGTGCATAGAAGGCACAGAGAGAAGACAAAATCATTGAGGGATTCTATGGAAACTCTACCAGGAGGGCATTGAGAAAGTGTAGATAGTGCACATGAGAACTCTGTTTGAGTTTAAAGAGGAAGATAAAACCACTGCAAGTTTTGTAGAGCTCTGCTAGGAGGGCATTTGAGTGCGTGCATAGAAGGCACAGGAGAAGAATTCTATCTTGAGTTCAGTGAGAAGATAGAGTTACTGAAGACTCTGGATAACTCTACTAGGAGGGCATTGAGTTGGTGCACGAGTGCACAAAAAGGACTCTTTTGAGTTCTGGAATAGGAGAAGTGTCAAGAAGAAGACCTTCACAGGGTTGTTGAATACCCTATAATCTCAGCAAGGAGTTGCTTGAGTAAGAGACTACCAAGCGGGCATCAGATTCTCCATCAGAGGGAGAGAAAGGGTTAAGTCCCTTAGAGGTCTGAGCAACATAGAAGATTAGGACAGATAGCACTTTCGGGTGTGCAGAGACCCTATAGGAATTATAGAGGTTGAATAATCCTTCGAGGATTCAAAGAGTACAAAGCTCAAGAGGGAGAGTGATTTTATGAATAGAGACATAGCTGCAAGAAGTGCAGGAAGTTGGGGAAACCCTTTGGAGGGTTCAGAGTTGTGAATATTAGGAGGGAAAGTGTATTCAAGAACGCAAGCGAGACCAAGAATACAGGGTTCACAGAGAAACAAAGGTCGAGACCTTTGATACTTGGGAAATCTTCCAAGTTATTCAAGAAGAGTGGAAGCTCAGGAGGGAGCTACAATTTTTGTTAGATCAGATGGAGAGGAAAAGATCGGGACTGTTGAAGTTTCATGTCCAAGAAGCAACAGGAGAGTGTAGCAAAAAAGAGTAGATCTGGGCTGTCATATCTAGCTCATACAACCGATATCCATCAGATTTGTTGAAAGGAGCATAACGTTTAGGCCCTTGCAAGTAGAGGAGAGAACCAAAAAAGTTTTTAAAGGACAGAGGCATCAGGATTTCGGGGTTCAGAACTTAGGAGATTCCAAGGACAAGAGACTAGGAGACTAGAGGTCACGGGTCATGAAGTCCCAAAGACATCAGATTCGTCCATCTAGGAGGACGCATGTCACGAGATCCTTGTATTTCGAGGATTCAGCATCGGAGAGCAGAGAAGAGGAGTCCTTCAACTTTGTGAGTTGCAAAGTCCCCAGGAGATCAGGGCCATCCATCTTTGGAGGACACATGGTGTGATCACGGGAACTCGAAGGACTAGGGATGAGGATCATCTCATGGATTCAGGTATCATGAGCTAGGAGGTAGAGGCCTTTTCTCTACAAATTCTTGAGTTGCGAGATCACGATGTGATCTGAACCATTGATCGAGTAGGAAGGAGAGCTATGAGATCTGGCATCTCGATACATCGTGTATCAGAGGTTCAGGAGTTTGGAGAGGGTAGATCAAACTCTTGATTACACAAAGCTCCGAGTAGTGAGGAGAAGAGACAGTCATTGGATCCAGGTCACAGGAAGATCATTGTATCATAACCTTCACCATATCATGCACTCGGGGGTTCAGAGGTTGAGAGAGATTATTTTCGACTACAGAAGTCATGAAGTGCCAAGGGTAGATATTTTGGGAGGACATGTGGTGTGACCATCAAGTGGGGACCACAAGGTTAACAGGTGGCGTGAAAAACTAACCCCTAGAGAAAGGTGTAAGTGGTGGTAGGTGGAATGTACTCACCACATTGAAGGAGTCAACCCACAGTTGACCCATCACCTCTCAGTTTTTTGCAAAATAAAAGCATGAAGGTTCTACTCTTCAACTCGCGAAGTTGCGAGTTGCAAGTAGGGTCAAAGGAGTCAACCCATTGTTGACTTATCGCATCTTGTGGATTCGAGGAAGAGGAGCACAAAGGCTCAACAACAGAACTTGTGAAGTCACAAGTAGTGAGAGGTGCTAGTTGTTATCCCTAGCCTACGGTTGTATGTAGAGGGCGCCAAAGATAAGGGCCATACCCATATCATAATCTTGGGTATCAGAAGTTTGAAGAAGGAGGAATCGAGGATTCGACTCATGAAATCGCGAGATCATGATTTTGAGAAAAGTGCTTGTGTCAAGGTATTGCTTGGATCATTATGGTTGCTCGGAGAAAGGGGAAGCTCATGCCTAGTGGTTGTTTACAAAGGTGGAGTTTCTGAAGGACCGGTGGATCGTGTTCCTTGGGTCTCGAGGAAGGCCAAAAGGACCATTTCGGTTTTGTGGATCCGATAGGAAGAATGATTCTATAGCGGATATTGACCCGAGGGTCGTGGTTTGCATCAAGTGGTATCAGAGCTTGACTCAGTTTGTATATTGCATATGGAGGAGGCAGGAGAAAAAAAAAAACACTCTAATATACATCAGTTGTGGTATCAGAGGTAGCTTGTAGAGACAGGCAGTAGAAGGCAGAGTGTTGGAAACTCTGTGGTGATTGTTTGCAGTGTTAGGACCACACAATGTACCTTTTTGCCTATAATTTTTGCCACTATTATACTCTTGATCACCCATATTTAGACTCATACTATCACTTTATCTGATAATCCCAAAGGTATACAACGTCCCTTCTCATTACTATACGTTTAATCTGTTTTGCATAATATTTTACATCACTCTCGTACTTGACCATTGATCAGAAATGCATAAGTGTTCAAAAATACAGATTAGCATTTGAGGCCTATTGCTGAAACACAGAACTGTCCAAGGTCGTTGTTCCTGAAACACAGAACTGATGCTGAAACACGAAGCTACTATACAGTCCGAGGTCGCAGATGCTGAAACACGGAGCTGCTATATAGTCCGAGGTCGCAGATGCTGAACACGGAGCTGCTATATAGTTCAAGGTCACAGATGCTGAAACACGGAGTTGTTACACAGTCCAGAGTTTCAAATGCTGAAACATAGAGGAAACCGCCAGGACCAACGATGTTGAAACACAAAGGAAGTCGTTACAGTTAGCGGTCAACAAAGCTCTAACCGTCACTCCTACACAAGAATGATGACGCAATCAGAGTGCAATTCACGTGGCTGAAACAACCCGTGAATTGTGATGCTGAAACAACATCAGCAGCAACGAGAAGAAGCTGTTACACCAGCGGTAACAACAATACCTCATTCAACTCCTGTAATAGCATTCTGTTGCATGAGACTAGGACATCCTATGCTGGTTTAGAAAGTAGATCTGACTAAGGATAGGACTCAGATCTGCATTGTAAATTATTGTATCAAAGGGATTTCATCTTTAAATAAGAGGAAATCATCATTTGAGAAAAAAAAAAGTTTTATGTATTGAAGAAGCTCCAGATAAGAGGGATGTATTCCATTTTCCAGATTGTAATATGATGTTTTGATAGATGAATAAAAGATTGCTTTGAGTATCCTTCTCTAGATTTTTCGTTTCAAGGGAATCTTGTGAGAAGAGAGGGCCCACCTTCTTCACAAGATTCACCCATTAGTTTAGAAGTGTGTTAGTACAATCTTTGTTTATGCTTTGATTAACTTTTGTTTGCTGAAACACTGCTACTAATGAATTCCTCTTTGCTGAAACACTACTGACTCTGTCTTAGTTTATTGAATGAAATTCGTAATTCTTTTATTAGAAATCTTGTGTGATGATTTTATGAGGCTAGCCAGAGACTCGGTTAAGGGTTCCTGCTCAGACAGGAAGGAATCGGAACATCCTGTCCTCTATAGATTTCATTTACTTCTACAATTGTGCTATCTAGAGACTGGGTTAAGGGTTCCTGCTCAAACAAGAAAGAATTAGAACATCCAGTCCTCTATAGATTTCATTTAATTCTGCAAGTGTGCTATCCAGAGACTGGGTTAAGGGTTCCTACTCAGACAGGAAGGAATCAGAACATCCTATCCTCTGTAGATTTCATTTAATTCTGCAAGTGTGCTAGCCAGAGATTGGGTTAAGGATTCCTACTCAAAAAGGAAGGAATCGGAACATCCTATCCTCTGTATATTTCATTTACTTCTGCAAGTGTGCTAGCCAGGGATTGGGTTAAGGGCTCCTGCTCAGAAAGGAAGGAACCAAAACATCCTGTTCTCTATAGATTTCCATTATTCCTGCAAGTGTGCTAGCCAGAGACTGGGTTAAGGGTCCCTGCTCAGAAAGGAAGGGATCAGACTATCCTGTTCTCTGTAAACCTCAATTTCACAAGTGTGCTAAACAAAAATAGGTCTTAAGGCTCCTTCTTAGAAAGGAAGGAACTAGATGGCCTTGTACTCTGTTAGATAGAGTTAATTGTTTTCTGCATTACTATTTTCATGAAAGAGTGTTAGCACTGAAGTTTCTGTTTGAGAGTAAGGGTCTTGTTCTCTAGTTGCAAAATAGTTGTTCTTTCCCATTGAAAATATTATTCTAATGTAATTCAAGATTCTTAGATTAATCTTTAAGATCTGCAATAGGGAAGTTGCTTTCCTGTGATTTAATTCAGAACTTCAGTTTATTCAAGCAAGTGTGATTCGTATAAGTTTATTTACTACAACACTAAGTTGCTTTTGGAATTGAACATATATAGTGCGTGGTTATCTTTGAAATAAAAAGACTTCCCTGGGTTGATAATTTATGTATCACTTAATTGTTTGAATCAATTAAGCAATTATAGTGACCAACATTTTGGCACCGTTGCTGGGGAAGATAGCTATAGATTTCAAAAGCACTTTTGATTTCTTTTCTTTGGATAAAAAGAATGCATGAAAGACCCCAAAGACACTAACCCTATAGGTGGCAAGGGAAAAGGAAAAGGAGGAAGTAAGACTTACATTGACGAGATTTTATCCAAGTCTGAATATGTTTCTCAACGACGAAACCTTCAAAAATAGAACTCCCAGCCTTCATTTCAAGCAGTTTTTGGAACAGGGAAAGAAGTTTGGAGTCCAGAGATAGTTCAGAAGCTAGTAGGAGACATTGAGGACAGAGAAAGTGCAGTGGGAGAGAAGACAGAGGAAAACATGTATGAGTACAATGAAGAATTGCATCACGAAGAATAGGTAGGTCCTGAAGGCGAGGTAAAAGATGAAAACTTTTTCTCTACACTAGGATTCCCTATTGGCGATCTCCCTATAGGGGCAGCCCCCATGAAAAACATTCCACTCTTAGCATTGCCTAATTTTCATGGTTTATCTTCAGAGGATCCTGATGAATTTCTGTTTGAGTTTGATATATTATGTAGAAGTTATGATTACGTTTCCAATGCTCAGAAACTGAAGTTATTTCCAGCAACACTAAAAGGGAATGCACTAAGATGGTTTATGAGTCTTGGAGGCCATGTAATCACAACATGGGACCAAATGAAACAGAAATTTCTGAACAAGTACCAGGACTACTGCAGAACGAGAGAAAAGAGGGAGGAGCTATTTAAAATGATGCAGAAGGAGGACAAGAATCTAGAAGACTTTGTAGAAAGGCTACAATACAATCTACAAAGATCCAATCATCCCAATGTAAGTAAGGATATTCTCAAAACTATTTTATTAAAAGGAGTAAGGAATGACGGTCTAGATATGCTGAACATGCTTGGAAAAGGGGACATATCCAAGGAATCATATGATGAAATTGTCAATTTATGCAAAAGATGTTCGAGAGGAGCTTCAAGAAACAGATTAAACAGCAGGGACACCACATTTTCAAGAGTCCAAAAATCAGCCAGTGGGGGAGCAACAAGAGCCGAGATAGGTAATTTACTTGAAGATTTTAAAACTGAAATGTTAAGTTCTTTTGCCTCACAAATGGATACCCTACAGATTAAGAAAAAGCAAGCAGAAGCAGAAGCAGCCTTGTCCATATTTTGTTCTCAATGTAGAGATAAGCACCCACAAAGGGAATGTCCACTGGATAGAAAACCAACCTGCACTATCTGTGACAAAGATCATGATACCCAAAATTTTCCATATGGGTAAAGAAGCTTAGGACAGATAGCACTTTCAGGTGTGCAGAGACCCTGTAGGAATTACAGAGGTCGAAGAATCCTTGGAGGATTCAAAGAGTACAAAGCTCAATAGGGAGAGTGCTTTTATGCATAGAGACATAGTTACAAGGAGTGCAGGAAGTTGGGGAAACGCTTTGGAGGGTTTAGATTTGTGAAGATCGGGAGGGAAAACATCTTCAATAACGCAGGCGAGACCAAGGATATAGGGTTCGCAGAGAAACAAAGGCCGAGACCTTTGATACTTGGGAAATATTCCAAGTTCTTCAAGAAGAGTGGAAGATCAGGAGTGAGCTACAATTGTCATTAGATCAGCTGGAGAGGAAAAGATATGGACTGTTGAAGTTTCATGTCGAGGAAGCAACAGGAGAGCGCAATAGAAAAGAGTAGATCTGGGCCATCATATATAGCTCATACAACTGATAGCCATTGGATCTATTGAAAGGAGCACGAGGTTTAATCCCTCGCAAGCAGAGGAGAGAACCTGAAAAGTTCTGAAACGACAGAGGCATCAGGATTTCATGGTTTGGAACTTCGGAGATTCCAAGGACATGAGACTGGGAGACTATAGGTCATGGGTCATGAAGTCTTGAAGACAACAGAGCCATCCATCTAGGAGGATACGTGTCACGAGATCCTCATATTTTGAGGATTCAACATCAGAGAGCAGAGTAGAGGAGTCCTTCGACTTCGTGAGTTGTGAAGTCCCGAGGAGATCAGGGTCATCCATCTTTGGAGGAAACGTGGCGTGATCAGGGGAACTCAGAGGACCAGGGATTAGGATCATCTTGTGGATTTGGGTATCATGAGTTCGAAGGCGGAGGCCTTTTCTCTACAAATTCCTGAGTCGTGAGATCATGATGTGATCTGAACCATTGATCTCGGAGGAAGGAGAGACTTGAGATCTGGCGTCTTGATACATCACGTATCAAAGGTTCAAGAGTTTGGAGGGGATATATCAAACTCTTGATTGCACGAAGCTTCGAGTAGCGAGGAGAAGAGAGAACCATTAGATCTGGGTCATAGGAAGACCATTGGATCAGAACCTTCGCCATATCGTGCACTCGAGGGTTCGGAGGTTGAGAGAGGTTATTTTATACTACAGAAGTCGTGAAGTGCCGAGGGCCGAGATTTTGGGAGGACACATGGCGCGACCATTAAGTGGGGACCGTAAGGTTGATAGGTGGCATGAACAACTATCCCCGAGAGAAAGGCATAAGTGGTTATAGGTGGCATGGAATCGATGCATTGAAGGATTCCACCCACAGTTGACCCATCGCCTCTCGGGTTTTCGCAAAAGAGGAGCACGAAGGTTCAACTCTTCAACTCACGAAGTTGTGAGTTGCGAGTAGGGTCAAAGGAGTCAACCGATTGTTGACTTATCGTGTCTCATGGATTCGCAGAAGAGGAGAACCAAGGCTCAACAACTGAACTTGTGAAGTTGTGAGTAGTGAGAGGTGCTAGTTGTTAGCCCTATCCTATGGTTGTATGTAGAGGGAACCAAGGAGAAGGGCCATACCCATATCACAATCTCGGGTATCAGAGGTTTGAAGAAGGAGGAGTTGAGGCTTCGACTTGTGAACTCGCGAGATCACGAGTTTGAGAAAGGCGCTTGTGTTAAGGTGTTTCTCAAAGCGCTGTGGTCGCTTAGAGAAAGGGAAAGCTCGTGCCAAGTGATCATTCGCACAGGTGGAGTTTTTGAAGGACCTATGGATCGGGTTCATTGGGTCTCGAGGAAGGCTGAAAGGACCATTTTGGTTCCATGGATCCGATAGGAAGAACAATCCTGTAGCGGATCTTGACCCAAGGATCGGGGGTCTGCATCAACCATCTTGAGTGGTCTCTGTCGTCTATGTTTCTTATAGATTTTGATGGTCGATCATTCAGACCACACGATATAATTATTTATTTCTCTTTGTAGTTGGAGGGTAAAACTGTGTGTGTTGAGGTTGAAGTAGTCAATGCACCTCTCGACTACAATCTTCCATTAGGATGGAGTTGGACTTATGCAATGCATGCAGTTTTCGACACCATTTTTTCGGTTCTATGCTTTCCTCATGAAGTCTGAATTATAACTATAGAACAATTGTCTTTCTCTCGACCTAACCCTTCATCAGGAGCTTCCAAAATCTCTATGATTGATAACCCGCAGCCAAGCACTATCAACTTAGGTGCCAATTTTTTTTCATCATTGATGGGAACTTTTGATTATTTGTCACCTTCCAATGATGTAAGGTTTATTTCGGCTTTCCCCAACCAGGTGAAGGCTGCCATTTTTCAAGTGTCATCTTTTAAATCGAGTTACTTTCATGAACCGTGGACTTTACCTTCCCCATCGGCTTCTATGGAAAGGATAGGGAACCTTGTCATGGCCATTCCCTTATCTATTGATGAGGTTGCATACAATGTTGTCCAGCAAGCCTTGTCCAACCCCGATCCGACTCCCTCATAGGAAATAGATCCATTTCTCAAGCCTATTTGGGATCAATACTCTCTTTCCTCTCAGGACCCTTTAGAATTAGTCTTTCCCTCTAACAAGGCGATTCTGGAGGAAATGATTGGTCTCGACAAACCTTCAGATGATCTATGCCATAGATATTATTTTCTTCCCAACCTTAGGAGAATAAAGGTAGGAGAGTTTGTTTTGACCAGGAATGGAGATAACCCTTGTCATGTTAACCCTCTGGCTACACACAGAGTATATGTCGAGGGAAACACATAAATTATTGTTTCAATGATTCCTATCGATATCTCTAGAACCCATGGAGTCATGGAGAATGTCTTTATCGGAGCGGATTGCTCACTCGAATAGATCCATATTTACACCGAGTTGTTTAAGGAGTTCCACGACATTTAATCCTAGTCTTGTGAGGATATTCTAGGCATTGAACCATGAATTATTGAACATGAGATTACGACTTATTCTAATGTCAAATCGGTCCGACAGAAGCTTCACCTGGCCAATCCTCAAAAGGTAGTGATGATAAAGGATAAAGTAGAAAAAAGTTTCAAAGTTGGTTTCATCTACCCCGTACAATTGACAGAATGGGTATCAAACCCGGTTCATGTCAACAAAAACAGGGCACAATTCGTGTTTGTATGGAATTATGCGATTTGAACAAAGCTTTCCCAAAAGAAAATTTGCCAACCCCATTTATTGATCAGATTGTCAAAGAGTGTGTGGGTTGCAAAGTATTTTATTTCGTGGATGGTTTTTTAGGATAGAATCAAATTCAAATAAAACTCGAGGACCAACATAAAATGGATTTTATTTGTCCTTGGGGTACCTTCGCATATCAAAAAATTCCTTTTGGTCTGAATAATGATGGAGATACCTTTTAGCGGGCCATGTCATTCACTTTTCACAACCTCAAACACATATTTGAGGCATACTTGGATGATATATAATCACGTTCTCGCAAGAGATACCATCATCTCGCCCAATTACGACTAATCTTTGAATGGTGGCGCTACTATCGGATCTGCTTGAATCCAAGAAAGTGTAGTTTTTTTGTAACATCGAGTCGCTTATTATGTTTCATTGTCTCAACAAAAGGGATCATGGTCGATCCTCTTAAGGTTGAGGTGATAGTTCAATTTCCTCCCCTGCAAACAATACCTCATCTTAATTTCTTACAGGGAAAGCGAATTTTCTTCGATGTTTTGTCACTAATTATGACGAGATCACTAAAGGGTTAATGTGTATTTTGAAAAAAAGGGTCCCATTCTGATGGGATGAAGAAACTTAGAACTCTTTTGAAGAGTTGAAATGTTCCCTGGTATCTTTCCCTCTACTCAGGACTCTTGATTATAACAAAGATTTCTTGTTGTATTTGGTTGCTACAGAGTCAACCATCATCATGGTATTGGTTTAGGAGGATGACATGCTTGAAGAGAACATTATCTATTACCTTATCCGAGGCCTATTTGCACCAGAACTCGACTACTCTCATGCTAAGAAACTTGCTTTGGTGGCTTTCCACACTGTCCAATGGTTTCATCACTATATATTAATTCGCAAGACCACTTTCATTGTTTTCATCAACCCTTTACAATATGTGTTAACACGAAGGGTCATTGGCAGAAATATTATTAGATGGATAGTTATCCTATAGGATTTTGACTTGTATTTTTTCTCCATAAAATCAAAAAAGCCATTGGACTTCGCCGAACTAATTTCGGAACTACCAGTCAAGTCTTGTGACATTATACCCGAAGAGTCACCTATCAATGGAGATTTATTTCTAATTGCATCTTCGGACCCCTGGTATGGAGATATAATTATGTATCTTCAGACTTTGAAATGCCCCATTTATTGTTCTCGCAATGAGCATCGACAAATATGACACCAAGCGTGAAACTATCTTATCCTCATTGACACCTTGTATTGTCGAGGTGTAGATTGCATTCTTTGACGATGTCTTACCCAAAAATAAGAAGAGCACGTTTTGAATGTCTATCACACTGAAGCATGTGCCAGTCATTTGTCTTGGTTGCAAACATCCCAAAAGATTCTTCACACAGGATACTTCTGGCCCTCGTTAATCAAATATTGTCTTGAAGCGGTAAAGAAGTGTCACCCGTGCCAGATATTCTATCGGAAGATGTGGGCACACCCTGCTCCTATGTTTCCATCCATTTTTGTCGGTCCCTTCACAAAGTGGGGGATTGATATCACTACATGTCACCAAGATTATTCCAGGGGTCATTGCTATATCCTCATAGTAGTAGACTACTTCACTAACTGGGTTGAATCTATGCCAACATTTAACAATGATGGAGAAATTACTACCCTTTTCATCTTCAATCAGATAGTAGAAATATTTGGTATCCCGAAGGAGATTGTCATTGACCATGGCAGTCACTTATAGAATAAAATGATTATTAAATTAACATCAAATCTTGGTTTTAAACAAGAACATTCATCACCTTATTACTCGCAAGTGAATGGTCAGGTAGAAGCTGTGAATAAGTTT
>JZKD02S1103137.1:74561-96785 GCA_000966675.3 Picea glauca
ACATTTAATGGTAGCATTCTAGTTGATATAGATGCTATGGTCATCAAGAGTAATGACTAGTTGGAAGGAACGTTGGATTAAGGATGGGTTGCATCTAACCTTGCTAAAACTGGTTTCATTTAGTGTCCAATTTCTAATGGGTCTCCTTTTTTTTTAATTTTAACCAAGCTAGTTAGCCTACAGTTGATGTTACTTACATGTTAACCTTGGCAAAGTTTCGACTAGCTTATTGATGTATATTTAGTGTTGTTTTAAATGGCACCCTATGGCCTTATGGATGCATTACCGATGGTTTTAGTTATCGCTACTTGAGCAGTGGTTAGTATGTAGTGAATCATTGACATAGATTTAGTTTTTACGCATTGAGGATTTATGTAGTAGATGGTGGATCTAGATATTTAGTTTTTATATAGTTATTTCTAATGATGGCTTAAACTTACTTATTCTCATGCCCATGATTCTTTAAGAATTGAATGACATGTTGCCTGATGAATGAGACTTGCGCGCAATGGAAGAATCATGTAATGTAATGCTTCATGTTAAATGCTACAGTAATGATTTCTTTTTATTATTAATTCATTGGCAAGGTTATGGTAATATAAATGTAATGTTGATTTATTTTATGGTAAAGTTATTGTAACTTCATTGCATTGGTAGCATACAAGGAGTAATGTGATTGGTGATTGATGTTTTAGTTGCAAGGTTATTATAACATCAGATGTGAGGTTGTTAAGATAATATTATTGTAATTTTATGGTATATGTAACATATAGGATGTATTGAGATTGTTAATCAATTTCAGGGTTAGTACTATAATTGGAATTGTCGAAATTCACAGTTGTATGATATCAGACTCTTCGATTTGATAAAGCTAGTTTCTCTATATATAAGTCTGTGTGTGTGATTATTTTGTGTAAAGAATCCAGTGCCGTATCAAGAGTCTCGGGCTCTTAATGGCAGAATTCCCACCACTGCGACCTCTTGACAGAGATTACTAGTTTATGCCTGAGCAGTCGGCCAGGAGCCTATCTGACATTCTCTCTCTCCGGAGCAGAGAACTAAGATTAAATGCCCTACTTTCCTATGTAGAAATAGTAAAATCTACTACTATGGATTCTTCCATCTGTGTTCGTATTGTACATAACACAGTATGTCGTTTAATGCTTGCAGTTACTTGTTGTGCACCTTATGTCTTCTTGTTGTGATCATTGTGGTTACGTCTTGTTAGTCGTCAGGTCGCGACATAGAGTCAAGTATGTTTGTTCCTTTTTACACGAGCGCACACACCTTAAACAAAAAAAAATTGCACCTGTTAAAGAGTTGTTGTCGTAACGAGGAGGATGTCACATATGGTATCAGAGCCGGTTCGACCCGTGACTTGGGATTCACTATGGATTTTGTTGACATGATTAGATTTGATTATACTGTTGTTGATCAAGTTGATTGTGTGTGTGCAGGTAATCATGGTTAGAGGATGTCGCGGAGGTAGACGAAGGGGTACTAGGGGAGGAGGCATGATGCCTCCAATAGCATCCACTCCTGAGGGGTATAACCCCCAAGGAGGCGAGTAGGTTCTCGACAGGAGCAGATAGAAGTTGGCGATGTTGTTGGGATGATGAGATCTTTTCAGCGCATGTCTGAGGCATTGATCAGCTGATTGGACAAAGATGAGGCTAGGGCACTGGCACCCACTAAGGTTCTGTCGCACGCACCAACCGTTACAAGTAGCATTCACCGTGAACTCGAGAAGGTTAAATTTCCCAAGTTCTTTGGTGCCCCGGATGGCACCACCGCCGAGGCATGGTTGGAGAATATGGCGATGTCCTTCGCACTTCGCGATTATACCTCCAACATGAAGGTCTACATGGAAGTCTTTCAACTAAATGGGAGAGCTCTTCTATGGTGGAAGATGCTCCTGCCACAGCTAAACATCGTCGTTGAAGATGTGTCATGGGAACTGTTCGAGGAACGGTTCTGAGAGAGGTACCTTTTAGAGGAATTCATTGAGCGTCAGCTCAATGATTTCAACACATTACGATAGTGAGGTCGTATGGTGCCCAAGTACAAGGCACATTTCATGGAGTTGCTCCAGTATGCTCTGCACCTTAACACAGAGAAACTCAAGGTCAACCGGTTCATGCTTGGCCTTATCGATAGCCTGCGTGAAAGGTTAGGATCTTGATGCCTCAAACCTTGCATGACATTGTCCAAAAGGCCCTCATAGCAGAGGAAGAGTTTATCAGTGGGGGTCAGACCAGGACTCCAGTGAGACCAGCAGGGCAGGGTTCATTTGGTACACCGCAACATCAGACCCCAGCGATACATACGCTAGGATATCATGGCTTCCAGAGAGGATCCACTTTCACTACACCTCGATGACCGCTGCCTCAGTAGCAGTCACCTTATCGGGGACCACAGCATCAGCAGCAGCGTCACCTGCAGCAGCAGCAGTTTAGGCCTGTTTCGCAGAACAGACCTGGGTTCCAAGCTGATGGTCCATCATCTTCTACTTTGGGTACGAGGAATAATGGGCCGAAGAAGGGGTGTTAGACGTGTGGGGAGACACACTACCAATGTGACTATCCTGTGGAGAGGACCAAAGTGTCCGGATCAGCCAGACCCACTACAGTGGGAGATATGGTCAAGGCCCATCGGATTCATGCAGCAGTGAATAACCACCAGGCAGAGCACCAGTCAACTTTGCTCGAGACGATAGGTACTATCGATGACCAGACCCTTAGTATTTTGATAGACCCAGGTGCTGCTGAGAGTTTCATTTCTGGTGCAGCACTAAAAAGGATTAAGGTAAAGGCAGTCGAACAGGATGAGTTTATCTTCGTAGAGATGGATTTAGGAGCCAAGCATAAGGTTGGAGGAAAGGTTATAGGCTATGCCCTTAACCTGGGAGAGTTTGTCATGAGGGTCAACTTGTACGTCACAATATTGGGATCTTATGACGTCGTGATTAGTACAGATTGGTTGGAATCGCATGAGGCGATACTCAACTGTAAGACGAAATGGTTGAGCTTGGTCGATAATGAAGGAAAAAGACGTGTGATTGTAGGACAAAACTAGAGATTATCCCTAAGGTTTGTCTCTTCCTTACAGTTATGGAAGAGTATGCGCAAGGGGTGCAAGCTTTATGCAATCCTCGCGCTAAAAGAAAAGGGAGTAGCAGAAGTTCTAGAACACCTTCTGGTGGTGAAGGAGTTTGTGGACATATTTATAGAGGAGTTTCCTGGGATGCCACTGGAAAGGGAACTGAAGTTTACCATAGACCTGAAACCGGGGACCGAACCGATAGAAAGAACGCCTTAGCGGATGTCAACCCCGGAGTTGCAAGAGCTGAAAATGCAACTGAAGGAGTTATTGGACCTGGGACTGATACGCCCTAGTGTGTCACTGTGGGGTGCACCAGTTATTTTCATACGAAAGAAGGACAGATCATGGAGGCTTTGCATTAACTACCGTCAACTGAACAAGGATACGATCAAGAATTAGTATCCCTTACCAAGAATTGATGATCTGTTCGATCAAATGAATGGTGCGACAGTGTTCTCCAAGATCGATTTACGATCAGGGTATCACCAGTCGTGGATCAAGGAGGATGATGTCCCTAAGACCACCTTTAAGACAAGATTTGGACATTACAAGTTTACTGTTTTACCGTTTGGACTGACAAATACCCCATGGGTATTCATGAGTTTGATGAATGGGGTGTTTCGCGAGTACTTGGACAATATTGTCCAAGTATTCATTGACAATACATTGATCTACTCTCAGATAACGGAGGAGCATGACGAGCACTTGCGCTTGTTACTATAGTGTCTACGAGAGCACAAATTGTATGGGAAGTTGTCCAAATGCACTTTTTATCAATCGAGGATTCACTACTTAGGGCATGTCATCTCTGGCGAAGGTATCACCATGGATCCATCCAAGGTTGAGGCTATTATGGAATGGCCTGCGTCGACGAATGTCACAGAAGTGCATAGTTCTGTTCAGCAGAACAAACCTAGGTTCTAGGACGGTGGGCCATCATCTTCTACTTCAGGTACCAGGACTATTGGGCCGAAGAAGGGGTGTTGGACGTGTGGGGAGCCACACTACCAGCGCGACTATCCTGTGGAGAGGACCAGAGCATCCGGATCAGCCGAACCCACTACAATGGAAGATATGGGCAAGGCCCATCAAATTCATGTAGTAGTGAATAACCACCAGGCAGAGCACCAGTCGATTGTTCTCGAGATGACAAGTACTGTCGCTGACCAGACCCTTAGTATTTTGATAGACCCAAGTTCTACTGAGAGTTTCATTTCTGGTGCAGCGCTAAAAGGGATTAAGGTAAAGGCAGTCAAACATGATGAGTTTATCTTTGTAGATATGGCTTTAGGAGCCAAGCAGAAGGTTGGAGGAAAGGTTACGGGCTATGCCCTTAACCTGGGAGAGTTTGTCACGAGGGTCAACTTGTACGTCATGATCTTAGGATCTTATGACGTCATGATTGGTATGGATTGGTTGGAATTGCATGAGGCGATAGTCAACTGTAATATGAAACGGTTGAGCTTGGTTGATGATGAAGGACAGAGACATGTGATTGTAGGACGGAACCAGGGAGTATCCCTGAGGTTTGTCTCTTCCTTACAATTACGGAAGAGTATGCACAAGGGGTGCAAGATTTATGTGATCCTCGCGCTAAATGAAAAGGGAGTAGTGGAAGGTCTAGAACACCTTCCAGTGGTGAAGGAGTTTGCGGACGTATTTCCATAGGACTTGCCTAGGATGTCGCCAGAAAGGGAACTAGATTTTACCATATACCTGAAACCGGGGACCGAATCGATAGCAAGAATGCCTTATCAGATGTCGACCCCATAGTTGCAAGAGCTGAAAATGCAACTGAAGGAGTTGTTGGACCTGGGACTGATACGCCCTAGTGTGTCACTATGGGGTGCACCAGTTATTTTCATACGAAATAAGGACAGATCATGGAGGCTTTGCATTAACTACCGTCAACTAAAAGAGGCCACGATCAAGAATCAGTATCCCTTACCAAGAATTGATGATCTGTTCGATCAAATCAAGGATGCGACAGTGTTCTCCAAGATCGATTTACAATCAAGGTATCACCAGTTGTGGATCAAGGAGGATGATATCCCTAGGACCACCTTTAAGACGAGATTTGGACATTACAAATTTATTGTTTTACCATTTGGACTGACAAACGTCCCATGGGTATTCATGAGTTTGATGAACGGGGTGTTCCACGAGTACTTGGAAAAGTTTATCCAAGTATTCATTGACGATATCTTGATCTACTCTCGAACAATGAAGGAGCATGACGAGCACTTGCGCTTGGTACTACGGTGTCTATGAGAGCACAAATTGTATGGGAAGTTGTCCAAGTGCTATTTTTCTCAATCAAGGATTCACTACTTAGGGCATGTCATCTCTGGTGAAGGTATCTCCATGGATCTAGCCAAGGTTGAGGCTATTATGGAATGGCCTACACCGATGAATGTCATAGAAGTGCGTAGTTTTATGGGTTTAGTAGGATACTATTGACGGTTTGTCGAGGTATTTTCGAAGATAGAAAATTCGATCACAGAATTGCAGAAGAAAAACAAGAAGTTTGTTTGGACCGAGAAATGCGTGGAAGCATTTCAAAGGCTTAAAGAGTTGTTGACCACAGCACCGATACTAAAGGTCCCTGACATGGACGCAGACTTCTTGGTATGCACTGACGCATCCAAGGAAGGCTTAGGTAGAGTCTTTATGCAAGACGGACGAGTGATTTCTTACATTTCAAGGAAACTGAGAAGGCATGAGGAGAACTATGTGAGGCACGATTTGGAGTTATTAGCCATCGTATATGCCTTGAAGGTTTGGAGACACTACCTTGTTGGACAAAAAATTGAATTAAGGACTGATCATTGTGGACTACAACACATTTTTACGCAAAGCGACCTGAACGCGTGACAACGACGTTGGTCGAAATTGCTTAGCGAGTACGACTTCGAGATTACTTACATAAAGGGAATAGTGAATCGAGTGGCTGATGCTTTGAGTCAAAGACCACGCATCTTCTCGGTGTTGCCTCTTTAGATGAACTTACATGAGAAAATTCTCACTTTACAGCGTAATGACAAATGGTACATAGAGGTCGAGGGTTTTTTCGGACAAAACACAATGATGGTACCATGATATGAGGGATTTTCTTTTGATAGCGATGGTTTATTGAGGTTTAGAGGTCGGATTTACGTACTGCCAAACGACGAGTTGAGGATGTTGATCCTAAGTGAGGCTCATAGAGAAGTTTACATGGCTCACCCAGGAGTCACAAAGATGAGGGCAGACCTTAAACCATTATTCTTTTGGAAGGGAATGAAGGTCAACATAGTCAACTTTGTGGCTATATGTCTAGAGTGTCAGTAGGTAAAGGCTGAACATAGACACCCGACAGGATTACTTCAACCACATGCCATTCTAGAATCGAAATGGGAAGTTATTTCGATGGATTTTATTGTTGGATTGCCACTGAAAGCAAGGAGACACGACTCAATTTTTGTAGTAGTATACACTCCGACGAAGAGTGATCACTTTATTCCTGTGTGTACGATGTTTCAGGCACCTGACATAGCGAGAGTTTTCATCAGTGAGATTGTGAGGCTGCATGGTGTGCGTAAGAAGATTATATCTGATCGAGGATCGGTGTTTACTGGATGATTTTGGATGAGTTTCCAAGAGGCCTTGGGAACCCACCTTAAATTTAGTACTGCGTATCACCCAGAGACAGACAGACAGACAGAACGAATGAGCCAAACCTTGGAAGACATGTTTCACATGTACGTGATGGACCAACAAAAGCATTGGGAGGAATTCTTGCCTCTAGTAGAGTTCGCTTACAACAACAGTTACCAGAGCACCATTAAGATGGCACCTTTTGAGTTTCTTTATGGGTGACCGTGTCGAACGCCCTTGAGTTGGGATCGGCCTGAGAATAGGGTCCTAGTGGGACCAGAAGCGATCCAAGAAATGGAAGAGAAAATGCAAACCATAAGACAAATGATTAAAGAAGCGCAGGATTGACAGAAGAGTTATGTCGATGCGCACCGAGTCGACTGTAGTTACGAGGTCGACGATCGAGTCTTCTTGCGGTTTAAACTGCATAAGAGTTCAATCAAGTTTGGAAAGGGAGCTAAACTCTCTCCTAGGTTCATGGGACCTTTCAATATTGTGGATAGAAAGCGGCCCACGGCCTATCGACTAGCCTTGCCTGATTCTTTGAGGTGTATGAACGATGTTTTTCATGTATCTATTTTGAGACATTATATTAGTGATCCTACACACGTGATTGACATGATTTCCTTGCAGGTATCGGATGAGGGAGTGCTCACAGCTGAGCCGGTCTGTATCTTAGATCATCGCGTTCGACAGTTACGACATCGAACAATAGATCAAGTCAAAGTCCAGTGGGACAGTTATAGTCTGCACTCGGCGACCTGGGAGGACGCATATGATATGCGCCAGCAGTTTCCATTTTTGTTTGATAGATAGACTTATGATACTCTGGTACTTTTATTTCAGCATTTATACTGAGAAACATCGGGATGAAGTTTAGACCAAGAGGGGGTGTATGTAACATCCTTCTTTGGTTCACTGAGAAAAATTATTCTTTGAGGACACTTGCTCGCAAGTGATCTGGACTTTTATGATGTTAAAACATTTATCCTTGATTATGATGCATTATGATAGATGACATGATGTTTTATTGCTTTGACGTAGACAGGTGCTATTGACTCAGTTTTATTGAGTGTGCAGGGTTTTGGACCTTGAGGATGCAGAGGCATCGGTGGAACCCCTTGGACTCCGGATTGAGTCAGGGAGTGTGCTATTTGGGTTGATTTATTTACTGTGATATTTCATTGATTTGATGATATGATGTTGACATGTTCTGACATGATTGTTGATGATGCAGGTTGATGATAGCTTGCCGAAAAGAATCACATATGGAGTAAAGGGGTCACACACGATTTCCAGAGAGGTTGAGGGAGAGGTGTGGACATCAGCCCTGCCACAACCTACTAGCACTCCCACCGTGGCTCGAATTGTAGGTTAATTATTACCTAGTTCGAGAGGATCCACGATGTCATGAGGGCAGACTGCGACATATGCTCACGATGATTCTAAGGGGTGCGCAATAAGGAAGGGGCCTTATTCCTTAGATCCCTTACTCTCCCACAAGTTCACCTGGTGGAGTGTTGACTCCAGGGGTTATAGATGTCTACCAATCAGTCAAGTTGGCGAGTGGCACCCTTGGAGCACGTGGTGCATACTGAAGGGCACGTCGCGCAAAAGAAACACAAGTCGGCGAGTGGCACCCTTGGAGCACGTGGTGCATCCTGAAGGGCATGTCGTGCTAAAGAAACACAAGTTAGCGAGTGGCACCCTTGGAGCATGTGGTGCATCCTGAAAGGCACGTCGTGCAAGAGAAACAACCGGGCGAGTGGCACCCTTGGAGCAGGTGGTGCATCCTGAAGGGCACGTCGCATTGATGTTGAGGAAGGAATGAACCTAGATGGCCCTAAGACATTTAACACCTTAATAAATTCTTAAAAGGACTTCCCTAAATAATTGTCACCCAGTTCAGAATCTAAACCTAAGTCTAAAACTTCTCTAGAGTAAAATTTTGTTTAGCCTTAAGAAAAATATTCTATAAAAATAAAAATAAAGATATAAACTAAAACCCACTAAAGTAATAGTTTTAGTCTTCTTAAATTTAGAGGGTAAAATGAAGAGAGGAATAATTTAATTAAAATCAGTTGTTTTAAATTTGTAAGGAGGAAATAAATTATTAACTTGTGGAAGTATAAAAAGATTTTAAATTAATAATAAAGGGAAAAGAGTAAATAGCGCAACTTCCATTTTGGCTCTAATAAAAAGGAGAAAGAAGGGAATAATAAGAATTAGGAAACTAAGTAATGGAGGAAACATAATAAATGAAAGTTGGGAACTTATGGTAAAAAGCGAGGTCAACATAGTAAGGAATATGCAATTAAGAACCTTCTAATTTGAGCTAATTTAGCAACTTCATTTTTAGGGAAATTATTTAAAACATGTAAGGGGATCTAGGAACACCTAGGAGGAAATTTAGGAGCAACTCTAGGTGGGTGAGGGAAATGAGTAATTTAATAATTTAAAGAAAATAATTATTTGAGGAAAGAGGGGGATGGACGACACTTGTGCGAAGGAGAATACTTAGAATATTTTTATTAAAACTTAATTAAAATGTAATTTAGGGAAAATTGGAGGTTGGAAAAACTCTATAAAAGAAAGGGAAGATGAGGAAGAAAGGGATCGACTGTTAGTGTAACGTTACGCTGCTGGAATTGTGACTGGACTGATTACTTGTGGGGAGTTGGGATTTTCCATCTTCGATAGGAGTGGTAGCTCGGCCTTGCGAGGCGAGATGGGAAGCTAGACGGACCATCTGGATTGTGTGTGGCCCCTTTGTGGCTCAGGGGGCTAAGGGGGAAGCAGAGTACCCCTAGCGATTGGTTGGGGGGTACTGGTGTAGTCTCTACGGTCGGCGAGCGAGATCGGCGCGGAGAAGGAACGACACGGAGCGCAGGGTCATCATTCGAGGCGGGAGTTAAGGAAACGATATGTTTTTCATTTGCATGATAGAAGGTATTAGGACGTTAGCCCTCTCCTATTGTTAACAACATTTTGTATTGGCTTTGTGAGATGAAAAATACTTAACTTCAAACCGCTTGGGTTCTTGTTGGATTAATTGGTTTCTTGCCTTTCTCTTCGGCGATTGTAATTGTGGGACAGTTATAAAAATATTACTTCTTACTCTTTTGTTGCATGTTGGTATTAGATAAAATAATTTTATGATCTCGGCATTGCCGACCTTCCTTGGATCTATGCGATCTCCCGCTGTGCCTTGCGTTTGTTGTCTGCGTTTTTACATTTTTGTGGGTGTATTTACATTTCTGTGGGCGTTTAATTATCCCAGTGGGAATTTTTACCTTTTCCGTGGGCATTTTTACATTGTCATGGGTGTTTTTACATTTTTGTGGGTGTATTTACATTTCTGTGGGCATTTAAATATCCCAGTGGGCGTTTTTACCTTTGTCGTGGGCGTTTTTACATTTCTCGGGGTGTATTTACATTTTAGTGGGCGTTTGAATATCCTAGTGGGCGTTTTTACCTTTGTCGTGGGCGTTTTACATTGTCGTGGACATTTTTACACTTTTGTGGGTGTATTTACATTTACGTGGACGTTTAAATATCCCAGTGGGTGTTTTTACCTTTGTCGTTGGCGTTTTTACATTGTTGTGGGCATTTATAAACTTCTGTGGGCGTTTTTATATTGATGTGGGTGTTTTTATATTACTATGGGCATTTTCTATTACTATGGGCGTTTTCTATTACTATGGGCGTCTTGTATATCACTGTGGGCATTTTCATTTTTTTAAATTTAGATCTAAGAATTCGTTCTGGCAATAGATGTATGGGCATTTCGTTTTGTAAATTAGATCTGAGAATTCATTCTGGCAATAGTTGTTTGGGCAATTTCGTTTTGTAAATTTAGATCTGAGAATTCGTTCTGGCAATAGATATATGGGCATTTCGTTTTGTAAATTTAGATTTGAGAATTCATTATGGAAACAGTTCTTGGACATGATAGCTCTTGATGTTTTTAATCAACTGTTAACCTCAGGACAACGCACTATCGTTGTGACACCTTATTTATTAAATTATTTGTTTTCAGTTAGAGACAAAATTTATATATTAAACCATTAATCTAGAGACACCCTATCCCTCGTAAAATCTTAATGGGTTGTATTCTAAACCGGAAGTAGGAAAGTATTGCTCATGTTTTATGTGCCATTTGAGATTGGAATATTTTGAATTAATTGAATGCATTCAATTTTGGCATAATGGGCAATCGAATTTATTGTTAAGAGCAACCTCCCTTGTCAGTAATGTTTTCTGAATTAGCAATTCAATTATTTGGGTTAATGATAGCAATCTACTTTATTTAATAAAGGCAATCTGCCTTGCATTAGTTAACTTTTCATAACAACAACTACTTTATATTAGTTAGTATGTATTAATAGCAAGCTACATTATTTGGTTGATGTTTCAATTAATGTTAATAGCTAGTAGACGAGAACATGGTTAAATTAGAGCTACCAAATTTGAAGGTGTAATGATTACAGTTGAGTGGTGAATATTGACTATATTGCAATTTCCAGACTTGTTGATTGATCTATGATTGAGAATGCATTATTAACTGCTTGCGATAAGGGTCTTCTGATCGCTTAATTGTACATTTAATGATAGCATTCTAGTTGATATAGATGCTATGGTCATCAAGATTAATGACTAGTTGGAAGGAACGTTGGATTAAGGATGGGTTGCATCTAACCTTGCTAAAACTAGTTGCATTTAGTGTCCAATTGCTAATGTCTCTCCTTTTTTTTTAATTTTAACCAAGATAGTTAGCCTATAGTTGATGTTACGTACATGTTAACCTTGGCGAAGTTCCGACTAGCTTATTGATGTATATTTAGTGTTGTTCTAGATGGCACCTTATGGCCTTATGGATGCATTACCAATGGTTTTAGTTATCGCTACTTGAGCAGTGGTTAGTATGTAGTGAATGATTGACATAGATTTAGTTTTTACGCATTGAGGATTTATGTAGTAGATGGTGGATCTAGATATTTAGTTTTTATATAGTTATTTCTAATGATGGATTAAACTTACTTATTCTTGTGCCCATGATTATTTAAGAATTGAATGACATGTTGCCTAATGAATGAGACTTGCGCGCAATGGAAGAATCATGTAATGTAATGCTTCATGTTAAATGATATGGTAATGATTTCTTTTTATTATTAATTCATTGGCAAGGTTATGGTAATATAAATGTAATGTTGATTTATTTTATGGTAAATTTATTGTAACTTCATTGCATTGGTAGCATACAAGGAGTAATGTGATTGGTGACTAATGTTTTAGTTGCAAAGTTATTATAACATTAGATGTGAGGTTGTTAGGATAATGTTATTGTAATGTTATGGTATATGTAACATATAAGATGTATTGAGATTGTTAATCAATTTCAGGGTTAGTACTATAATTGGAATTATCGAAATTCACAGTTGTATGATATTAGACTCTTCGATTTGATAAATCTAGTCGCTCTGCATATAAGTCTGTGTGTGTGATTATTTTGTGTAAAGAATTCAGTGCCGTATCAAGAGTCTCGGGCTCTTAAAGGCAGAGTTCCCACCACTGCGACCTCCTGATAGAGATTACTAGTTTCTGCCTGAGAAGTCGTCCAGGAACCTATCTGACATTCTCTCTCTCCGGAGCAGAGAACTAAGATTAAATGCCCTGCTTTCCTGTGCAGAAATAGTAAAATCTACTACTATGGATTCTTCCATTTGTGTTCGTATTGTACATAACATAGTATGTCGTTTAATGCTTGCAGTTACTTGTTGTGCGCCTTATGTCTTCTTGTTGTGATCATCATAGTTGCGTCTTGTTAGTCATCAGGTGGTGACATAGAGTCAAGTGTGTCTGTTCCTTTTTACACGTGTGCACACACCTTAAACAAAAAAATGTTGCACCTGTTAAAGAGTTGTTTTCGTAACGAGGACGATTTCACACAACTCCTCATGTTCCCTCTCTCTCCAATGCACATACATGCTGTCACACACAAAATATGGAGAGGAGTTAATACTTGTATTTTCCTTTTTTTTTTAATTCAAAATGCGATGTACGTGGGAAGTAGTTTACACAGTCACGTATGTACTCGGGTCATTTATTACTCTTCGCGAGTACATATGCAGGTTGAATTTAGACAACCCACGTTCACATAGAAATGACCCTTTTTCAAGGGCATGCCCCTCCCAAACTAAAAAATAAATGAAAATAATGGAATTCAAATGAAAGAGGGGGGAGGGTTTTCCATCCACCGTAGCTCCTGGAATTCACTCTTTTGATAAAAAAAAATTTTTACTTTTTGTTAATTTCCAAATTGCAATGGTAAAAATGAGTTGTCCACCTCTATTTATAGACTTTTTTGGCCCCTTTTTCCCTAATCTGGCACCCCTTTTTCAATTTTCTTGGCTTG
The DNA here is from genome assembly GCA_000966675.3 of Picea glauca. Lineage (NCBI taxonomy): Eukaryota > Viridiplantae > Streptophyta > Pinopsida > Pinales > Pinaceae > Picea > Picea glauca. The sequence goes on from JZKD02S1103137.1 coordinate 87,715, forward strand.
GTGGTTACTCGAGTTCTATTTTGAGTTATCTTTTGCTCATCCTGATGGAATTGTCCTTACAGTTTGGTGATTTTTTGAGACTCCCTAATGAGCATGCTTTGTTTTCTTTCAAGATCGCTTAAATTTCAAAAGAAACATCCAACGAGACTGTATTTATCCTTTTCGATCTTTTATGGATTAGTTGAGAAAAGCAGCCCCTTAGAGTCTTCTTTAAGCCCTTTCCAGACTCTCTAAAATTGAAAATATCGAACGATCTGGTTGACCTTCATGCTTTCCAAACTCAAATTTGAAGGAACATTTTTCTAGCAATAGTTTGCCCCTTTTTTTGGTTCAGATGGCTAATTTTACGAATAAAGGTATTCTCTAGGAACTTCAGTTCGCTAGAAGAGTATTCTTAGGTGTAATTTAACCCTTTTTTGGGCCCGAGGGACCAAATTTTCTAAAAAGGAACATTCTCCCTGGTTTTGGTTTATCTCTTTTTTGAGCCTTGGAAATTACTTACAAAAAAGGAACCCCCCCAGAGTCCATAGTTAATCTCTTTTCAGACTCCACAAATATGAAAAGATTGTCGAGTGACCTTGTTCCTTCAAACTTGTTAAAATTGGTCCAGAAGAACATCTATTTGGCATGAGTTTAACCCTTTTTCTAGCAAATAAATTATTCTAGAAAATGGTACACCTCAGGAGATTCGTCTTGTCGGGAGAGTTCTCCTCAGTTATATTTTATATTTTTTCTGGCTAAGGAGACTAAACCTAGAAAAAGGTTGTGAGTCCATAGTTAATCTCTTTTCAGGCTGCTTAAAATTGAAAATATAGTCGAGTCATCTTGTCTTTGTCACACTTATTAAAATGGTTTTGAAAAGACATCCTTTCGGTGCAAGTTTAACCCTTTTTCTAGACGATTGGACTAATTACGAAAAAGGTACTCCCTGGAGTCTTATTTTTGCATTTTCTTAGACTCTCTAAATGTGAAAAAACCATTTATCTTACCTTCTTTAGGCTCGTAAAAATTCACATGGAAGGAGTCTTGTTGTCTCATGCTTAATCACATTGTAGGTCTCATATTTGAGTATTTGGCCTAATGTCGGCTCCATGTTTCTCTCAACTGAACCTTTAAAGAATTCCTTATATGAAAGCCTTGCAACACTCTTTTCCTTTGCAATCTAACACCTTGACCTATGGAGGAACTTCCCTTGAGTGTCCTTATCCTACAAATGTGTCCTTTCCTTGAGCATCTTTATGTTCCATGTGCTTAGAACCATTTTTCTTGCTCATGACAATCGTTCCTCCTTTGTAATGTAGCATTATTTTATTCTTTTTCAAGCTTGTTAAAAAATTGAAAAAGACAAAAAAATCAAATATTCCAAATAGTGGGGATGGGAAATATACCTTTTTTTTTAGTAGCAAGATAGTTTCCCTTGGAAAGAGCACATCCTTTTGTTTGTTTTCCAAGCATTGGGATCTAGTATGAACTTAGGAAGATATTATCGCTACATAGATTTGTGTCCTCCTCTGTTTGGTTACTCTTCCAAACAAATGGAGAGTTTTTGATACCTCCTACATCACAAACATGTGATAATATTACGCTGACTAAGTCTGATCATCTGTTGTGATTTTTTCCAAGGAAATTTTTATCCAACCTGTCTCAACCATTATGCAGTTTGTCTCTTGAATTTCATGAGTTGGACATCCCGTGAGTCTAGTCAAGTCCAGATTCAAAATCGATGAAGTTTTGTTCATGTTGATCGATATCCTCCATTCTTTCCTTGACGACATGTTGAAGACCTCAAAGTAGTGAGTCTCACACTCTTACTGTACTCCTACTTGAGATGTTGAAGATATTGAAGTTGTTTCTAGAGATGAAGTCCTCATCTCCATCCACAGGCATTCATGCTTCTTGACGACGCATATTGTATTGTATTCAAATATCATTGAGTGATTTTGAGATGTAGATCTGTTGTGTATTTCTCACTGCTACACTTTATATAGGAATTTCTATGACATGGATCTACAATTTACTTTATTGGAAACCATGATTAGTTCATCTTGAGCATGGGTATGCCTGCCTCAGAGAGATTATTATTATTTTGCATATGGTGACCTCCCGAACTCTGGTCCTAGGCTCACTCGACTTCATGCCTTCCCACTGGTAAATATATTGTAATGTATTTTGGCCATTACTTTCTCTTCTGACCTCACACATTAGGGAGCATCTATTATATCCCTAAAATTCCCTACCTATGCATACATGGCATTGGCCTTTCTACTTGCACAATTTTCCAAACTACTACTGAGGACCTCTCTTTAAAAAAACATTTTTGGATCATGTACGTTCCTTGCTGCACTATTTCCTGCGTACATACGTTAGCTGCATGTTATACAAACTGTGTATGATAGCTTCATACTAAACAACCCGCGTTTACCTCCAAAAGTTTCAAAAAATGAAAAGTTACAAGGAATTTGACGAAGTTTACAGGCTATCAAGGGTTTCCCAACCAATTCACTCGTTGTATCCCGTCCCAAAATCAAATAACTAACCTTTTTTTATATAAAAGGAGGTATTGGGGTCCCATTCCAACATCAAGCATTAGAACATAGAAACTATCCCAGAATATCTTCCCCCTCTTATTCCAAATATTGCATCTCTTTCTAATATTTGACCTCAGTATTCCATCTTTATCCATTTCTCCTATATAATCCCTCCCCTTTTCCTAAAGTGATCAGTTGATTCTGAGAGAAGGACTTGGGATGATTCATTTGGAGAAACATTAATAGGATCCCAGACCTGGTTCGTGGAGCATCAACCACTAAAGGTTGTAACTTTTAATCTTCATATTGAATAAAATAATCCTTTTATTGTCCTAAATATTATGTGTTTATGATTTTCATTTCATTTATGCATAATGATTTATATCTAACCCTAATATTGATGAGTAGAGATAGAATATTTGTAGAATTGTTTGCCTAAGTGTTCATGTAGGTCATATTTGGGAGGATACTATCAACTTGGAAGCTACAAAGACATAGGAGGTCTACATCGAACGTAGGACCAAAGGTACTACTTCTAACCTACTTTCTTATCTCTTTCCATTCATTTGTTTGGAGTGTTTGGGTTAGTTTAGAATAGGATTGTGTTTTAAGGGATATCATAGCTTTGCTTGTACTTTGACCCTGGTATAGTAATAGGGAGATTTTCCCTGCTAGCAATCATTTTGATACAACTCTTGTAAGAGTGCACTCAAAGAGATAGAACCCGATAGAAACATCGTTCAAATAATTCGATGAACACCACATATGAAATGTCATCACATGGTCACCTAGATATTCACTAGATTTACCTTCGAATTTTGGAATGTCCAAAGACAACTTGGTGGGATAAAAAACTGGATAATTCATTATTTTTGACAAGTCAAGTAAGTTTAACGTTGACAAAAAATGTAAGCTCAGTGGGTGTCTAGAATTCCAACTAGACGAGTTGGAGCTTTCAGATTGGGTGCCTACTGAAAAAGAACAACTTGGATTGTCACTGGCACCGCGTTTCCAAGAAGAGTTTGCATATGGGCCACAATTTTGAGTAAATCATTGATGACCCTATTTATATGGAGGAAAACCTACACCCATCTAGTTCCTGTAAGACAAAGAAGGGTTTCCCCTGATAAAATCCATTGTGAAGGGAAACTCCCTTGCATTGGGTAGTCTTGACTATGAAATGGGTTTCCCCCCGATGGCATCCCTTGCATAGAGTTAGACCCCTGTGCGGGATTCCAATGGGCTTGGAAGGGGGTTCCCCCTGCTAACATTCCAAAAACTGGAAATGGATTAATCCTAAACCCACCAAATAACATGAAATGGTTAGAGGAAGATCGCATGTCGGTGGACTAGAATTATCTTCCCATAGGAGCACCCCATCCCATGAAGGGATTAGGGCTAGTAGATAGGAAATATCTTCTTCTGAGAAAGGGGAATGACGAAGGTATGTTTTATTTGATATGAAATGAATCATTCCCTTTCTCCTTAGGCAAAATGCTCTATTTAAGTCATCTCTGGTTGGTTAGAGACAATTGAGTATGGGAAAAAGAGTTAGGAAACTAACCAAACCCATAACTCAACATTTAATTAGGAATTTTTTTTTTTAATCATTTATTAACATGTACACGACTTTCCTAGGAGCAACACATGCATACACATGTTGCATAACTATCAAGGCACGTACAAGTTCCAAAAAAGCGTTGTTTAGAAAATGTCAAGGAGGTATGGGGAAGAGTTGTTTTCAAGTAAGATAGGGACTATACCAATAAGAGAATCAATGTTTCAATGGTGGAAATTGACCCTATAATAGTCATAAACAAGATTACATCTCATGATCTTTGGAACAAGACTCTTTATGAAATGTGGAATGGCCACATTCCTTCGGTGAGGCATCTTAGGGTTTTTGGTTCCACTTGATATTCGTTAATTCCAAAGGAAAAAAGAAACAATCTTGGTGCATTTATTCAAAAGTGAATCTTCTTAGGTTACTTAAATACTACCACGAAATATCATATTTACAATGAGGTAAACACGAAGTTCATTCTTTCTAGAGATGACACTTTTTTGGAATCCACCAAGAATGACAAGACTATTGAGTGGCATCTTTATCATTTGGATAAAATCACCCATGTAAATACATATCATGAGTTTTATGATTAGATTTCACATATTTAAGGGGGTATACCTATCTTGGATCAATCTATGGAATCTCCTTTTGAAGTTCCATGTCCCCCCCATTAAGAAGATACAATCACTTCATTAGAATAGGGAGTTCAATTGGATGATGTGATTGAGAGGATTGAAAGGTTGAACCTTGATGGGAATTAAGAACCATATGAATAAGTGGAGGAACTTAGACAATCATATAAAGTTCCACCTAAGTGGCTCATAAATACACTTGAAAGTGTTCATCCTAATGAATTTCGAAAGAGAGGAACCATAACTTATATAAGACAAGATGGAGGTGATGTAGATAATCAATATTTAGGTGATATAAAGGATATGGATGTTTCATTTGATCATGAATTGAATTTATCTACTAACATTGAACCAAATTCATTTGAATAAGTTGCTTCTCATGATGAGTGGAAATAAGTCAGTAATATGAAGTATTGTTCTCTCATCAAGTGTGGGACATGGAAGCTGGTGGATCTTCCATTTGGAACTGAACCAAATGGATATAGGTAGGTGTACAATAACAAGTACAAAATAGATGGCTCACTTGAAAAGCATAAGGTGGGGCTTGTAGAAAAAGGATATGCACAAAAATAACGCATAGACTATGAGGAGAATCCCCCCCGCCCCCCCCACAACAAAATGGGGTACCATCATGTATTATTGGATTTGGATGCATAATAGGTTGAAGACTCATCACATGGATGTGAAATTAGACTTCTTTAATGGACACTTGAAAGAGAATGTCTACATGTCTCAACCAGAAGGATTTGTTGTGAAAGGTAAAGAAAATAAGGTATTCAAGCTCATAAATTCTTTGTATGGCCTACAAAAAGCACCTTGTGCATATTATAAAAATTTAACCAAGCACATTTTGAAGATCAATTTCAAGAATTTTAATCTTGATGATGCAACTTTGTTTGTCAAGAAAATTTTAAAAAATATTGTATATATTGTGGTGTATGTAGATGATCTTTTGATAACATGGAACAATGAAGCATATATTGCATCCATAAATAAATAATTTAAGAATGTTTTTGAGATGATATACATAGGATTCCTTCACTAATACTTGGGTATTGAAGTAAATAAGAATCAAAAGCATGTATTCAAATCCCAAAAGAAGTACATTGGAGAATTGTTGAACAAATTTGGAATCGCTGATTGTAATCTTCTCTCTAATCCAATGGAACAAAATATGAAGCTAACATCAAAAGAAGGGAATTAATTTAAGGATGAAAATAAATATCGACAACTTGTGAGGAGTCTTATCTACCTTACTATTAGTACAAAACCAAACATTTCATTTGTATTTGGGATCCTTTCTAGGTTCATGCAAAAACCTTGTGAAGGACATTGGTGTGTTGCAAAGAGAGTTATAAAATACTTGAAGGGAACTCAAGACTTTAGGCTCAAATACTCTAACTTGGATGAATTCAAACTAGTTGGACATACAGATTTAGAATTTGATGGGGATAAGGAGAATGAAGTGTGTACTTTAGGATATCTCATGATTCTTGGGTCAACTACTATCTCTTGGAGATCATGCAAATAGTTTTCTCTAGCATATTCCACCATAGAGGAAGAATATGTGGATGCTATAGAGGCGAAAAAGGATATTGCGTGGATCAAGAAGATACTGAATGATTTGCAAGAGAAATAGGTGAATCCTATTCCAATCTTGATTGACAAATCTTTTGCAATCAAGTTGGCCAAGAATCCTAGATTCCATGATTAATGAACCAAGAACATCTACACAAAGTAGTATATAATTTGACATTGTATAGGCCAAGACCATTCAATTAATGCATTGTTCCACAAGTGAGAAAATTGCAGACATCTTCACCAAATTTATTATAAGAGAAAAGTTTAAAAATTTTATAAATATGATTGAACTTACAAACACCCCTTCGGATTAAAGGGGGGAATGTTAGATACATAATCCTTGGAATTATAGTACATTGTAAATATTATTGTAAATATTATCGTAGGATAAATATGAAGATTCATAAGTGAATAGGAAGAGGCATTTGGACCTCTTTGAAAATGAAGCCAAAGGTCACTTCATATTTTATTAATTAATACATATCACTTTAATAAAAATCAATTCATCTATGGAGATACTCATCTGTTACCCATGATTTTGGTCGTCATAATGATATATTGATGATGGTGTACTCAGGCTCTTCATTGGAACTTTCTCCTGAGAAAAGTTACCTTCATCTCTTTCCAGAAATCACATTGAGGAAGGTTCGCAGGCTGCTAATACATTTGCCTGCGAGAATGCATGATTCTCGCAGGCTGCCTTAAGCTAGGGTGTGAGAGGTTTGCACTGTGTATAACTGCTAGGGTGCAAACACTTTCTAAAGCAAGGAAAAAGATGAATTATCGAAGTTTCTAGAAGGATGAGATGGCATTCGAATGGTTATCCTAGTACTGGATTCCCAGATATTTTGGGATCATTCTTATCCAAGTAACCAATTCATTATCTCCTATATATTGAGAGAATTCTCATGGAAAAATTTAGAAGCAAACAAGGTCAAATAAGACATTGGAAAATTGGTGAAAGACTGTGTGAAGGACTAATGCTACAACAGCTAGGAAACTCCAACAAGTTTATCAAAGGTGGTTGATCTTCTTCATACAAGTGAGAAAGTGTGTGTGTCAGAGCCAAGGGTCATCGAAAGGAAGTTTGCAACATCAAGGCTCAGGTTGTAATCCTTACTTTCCATCAATATGATACAGTAATATGTCCCTTTCCCATAAAGTTAATTCCACTTTATTGTATAATTCCTTGATCATATACATAGATTAATTGTTGAATAGATTGTGCTTTCTTCACTTTGGTTGGTTTGAGTTGTCTTGGTCTTGGCTGCACAAGAGCACTGGAGTGAAGAAAGAGCAACAAAGACTATAGGAAGCGATTATAAGGTATGTAAATTGTTCTTGCCTCCTAGTTCATTCAATAGTTAAAATCTAGGGAAAGAGTATTATTCTATCTTGATTTGTTCTAGATACAGGTGGATCTAGGGAGATTTGTTTATGTTTGCACTTATGGATTTATCCAATAACATCATCCCTGGCCTAAAATAGTTGATTTATAACATCAATCCTTGAATGATCAGGGGATCAAATTTTGCTCAATTTTCAAAGTGCTCAGAATGCGATGAAAATAGTGCCATTGCGTCAGTCTCGTCTTCCTAATTCCGGTGGTATATTTACTTTCTCAAACGGAGTCCGTATGGAGAAGATATCGCGATCTGTCCGCCAAGCCAAACAGGCAAAATTTTTGGATGCTGACTGTACCTATCCGTACAATCCGTACAGTCGGTACGGTGATGTGGCAGGACCATACAGGCTATACGATGGTGATGTGGCAGATGTTGATTGTTCGATTTTGGGCAAGTCGGATGTTGACACGTGTCATTGGGTGGCCAATGATAGGAGGACACGTGGCCCAATCCAAGGGCATCACGTGTCGCTTACTGGTTGGCTAAGGAGTTTATGTATAAAATGTTGGAGGCCGTGGGGTTCGACCCCTGGACCTCTCCTCCACATAGTGCCTTTACAAATTACAATAACCAACTTTCTCGCCAATGTTCCTTGTTATGGAAGTCAACGCGCATCTATTTAAATTTATGTATTGTATTAATTGGGAAGGGGGGCGGGCCGGGGCTTAGCCCTGACCCGTGGTTCCATCGTAAACTATGTGACCATATGGTATATGGGGCGGTTTTAACAAATTGCGCGCGGAGTAAACCATATAGCCTATGGACTATTGTAATGTGTTAATACATTTGCGCGGGGTTTTAGCACTATAACCCACGGTTTTGTGCGCGCGGTTGTAACATTTGCGTGGGGTTTGTCCCACGGTTCTTTTACATTGCATATGACCCCGAGGTGGAGCGCGGGGGGAGTTACACAGTTGTGTAACTAAATAACCACCTTTTATCAAACGCGCGAGGTCACATGCCCATACGCCCAGGTGCTTAGGCGGTTAGGGGATGGAGGAGCCTTAACCGTTCTACGGTTTTCACCATTGGTGCGGTTGTGCCTGGTGCTGGGTTTTTGCGCTTAAAAGAGCATGTGAGCCAGGTTCACTCAAGGAGGGGTGTGAATTGTAGAACCAAAGACAACAAGCTTGAAGAGGGAGACTTCCAGGAGGCCTAACTTCTTCATTTTTCGACCGATTGAGGTGCCGAAAGAGCCTAGACAGGGGTTTTGGGACTCTGGGAAGCCATTGGAGCAGTCGATTTGTCAGTTTGAGCATTGTAAGACATTTTTTTGAGCACTTTTTGAGAAATTAATAATAATGATCCATTGGAAGCTGGACCAGGAGATGTAGCCCATAAGAGGGGTGAACTCCTT